>OX352763.1:103310339-103471094 GCA_947095585.1 Nephrocerus scutellatus | reverse complement strand
AGTGATCCTAGTGACAATTGGTCTAGTATCCGAATGTTCGAGTAGTCAAATTTTCAATTATCCAAATTTTCAAGCCTTCACACATCAGGGTATACTAACTGGAGAATTATCGAAATTTACTATTTATTTCCGTTCAAATAAAGATCTCAGGTTTAACAAAGAAGAGTCTTGTACCGATACAACGCATACAAGTGATTAATTCACTTATATATATATATATAAAACACAAGTTTTAAGTTACGTTAACTCCAGAAGGGTATGATTATAACAGGTTGAAGCAACTTTGATGATATGTAAGCTAACTTCATACTAAGATACAATTGTTTCGAATAAGGAGAAGATTGTCGGAACTTCTTTTCTTCTCCTGCTCTATTCATGTTCGCCAACTTGGAGTTGGTCGAGGGTTAGGGAGACAAAAGGAAACGTTCTTGCCCCTATAAACAAAAAAAACTCTCACACAAGTGTATAAGTATCTAGCGACATAGATTCCTATAGCGATGAAGAAACCGTTTAATTCTCCTTCCCACAATAAAACTTATATAGGTACACTTGACCGTAATGTGTTAAATTTAGAAAATTTATGTGAAACGAACAATCTTTCGCTTACATAAATCGCGAAATCATATATTTATATGTATATAGGTAAATGAAAGATTTAAATTTATTAAAGTTATGTGAAACAAAAAATCTTTCGTCTACATAAATCGCAAATGAAATGAAAGATTTAAATTTATTATGATTATCGAAAGACACAAGCTTTTAGTGCCAGTGTCTCCGTTAACCGCGGTCATACCGACTACAACAAAATGTAGACACTCATGTGTAGTGTTGCATCCTCAGCATTCCCACCGGCAGCGCTGTCGACGAGTATACGGCGAGGTATTGCTAAACGTCGAGATAATAAGTGCAAACAACAATAACGAAAAAAAAAATTGGTAAGGAGAATCTGTACGATATTGACACTTCCGATTACCCCGAGAGCGATTTATGTAAAGGAGAGGAAAATTAGCAAAAAAAAAGTTCCGTTTCTTCCCTCTTTTTCCCTTCTTTTAGTTTCTTATCAATTTACAAATTCCCGGCCTTCCCCCTCTTTATCAATTATTGTACGGCAGCTTACTGTTGTTCCGCTGGTCCGGTGGTGCTCGATGATGATGTCGAAGGTGATTCCGATAATTCGTCGTAGTCTGATTTCCAAACGCTGAGCTGCTTTGTAGCTACAGTGTAGACTGGCAAGGCAGTGTATTTCAATTTAACAAGTAGTTCGATTTTCAGACGCTGAGCTACTTGTTAGCTACAGTGTAAACTAGCAAAGCAGTGAATTTCAAATTAACACTGCTAATTACGTCGATGTCAGAATTTCAAACACTAATGAATTTAATTCAATTTAACAAGTAGTTCGATTTTCAGACACTGAGCTACTTGGTAGCTACATATTCAACATCGTAATTGACTTCGGGATCAGCCTTGACATAAGAAAATCCGTCAACTAAGGTCAAAATGAGATGAGAAGCTCATCCAGAGGTTAAAAATAACGTGAATTAATTTAAGCGTCGCGTGTAAAAGCGAATATTATAGTACATAGTTGTATTTGTTTGTAGCCTTTGTTGTCAGTTTCATTGTGTGATTGTCATAATAGGTAAAAAAAAGGTTTTGATGTAATAGGTGTGAAAAATAATAAGTAAATAAAAATTAATTAATAATAAAAAATAATAAAAAATGGATATGTGTAAGGCAGACAGATAGGCCGTTTTTCTATAAATCAACCGTTCTAAGACAGAAGATTTCCTTTAAGCAACGAGGTTGCTTTGGTTGGTGGCTCGAAACGTTTTCTGCCCTCACCACAGGGCGTCATCAGCGAGCTTAACTCGGCCTGAATTTGGAAGGGTTTTAATTTGATACGAAACCAAGACATGTGGTGAAGGGTATATGACTATAGGGTAATATATGGGTTTAAATATAAAATAACGAACACCGAACGTACTATTTTTAACTGCGATTTTGGTAAAAAGAAAAAGAAAAACTTGGGTATTGATCACACCTAACACACGCGGAAAACGAGTGTATCGTTTCGTTGCTGAGGCTTGAATGATATCTGTGATGATATCTTGTGCCGAAGGTAGGCTGAGTTCTAATCCTTGTACGTTGCAAAATTCAAAAGCGATAAGGGTTGAAGATATGCATACATGATCGTAGTATGCCATGTAGCCATGCGCTAATTGTGTCTACGTTTTGCGACGACAAATACTTAGAAACAATAAGTTGTAGACAAATTTTGTGTACAATGAGTTGCAGATGATTTTGTGTTGTATGTTATGAAAGGTAATTAGGAGTTATGAGTGCCGGCGTACATCCTAAATGCACCTCTGGTAGTCATAATTCCTGAGCATAATTTTTATACCACTTGACAGTGGGAACGAAAACCTATGCAATGGCGAATAATATATATTCTGCCAGTGTGGATGTTTTTAGGAAGATCTATACCTGAATAAGCTTTAGATTACGCGTCGTTTTGTTTTCATTCATTGATGCATGCATGTATATCGTGAGGACATGCAGATATCAATGAATGTTAATGTAATGGATTTGCATTATTTTTTATCAAGTGTAAGCGTATGGCTTAACTTGATGTGACCAGGAATTAAGTTGATGCCAACCCATTCAAGATCAATTATTTGGTTAAATTCTAGTTATTTAGGATGTTGTGAGGTTCCGAGAATCCAAAGGATTCTGGGAACAATTTTTGGTGATAGGGAAAAGCAAAAAGTTCCTAGAGAAGCCAGGAAACATGAAATTTATAATTTTTGATTTTAAATTGCTTAGAAACTGCCTACCCGGAAAAGCTACTTGTATGATAACCTATCTTTTTCATTTTCGCGAACGGTAAAGGGCCCCCGACGTTTTGATGACCAGGCAGTGTACCCCCTCAAAAGGGGGTTTGTAGACCTGAAGCACGTCCAGGGGCCTTTAGGATATGGGTCCTGGATGTGTGTTGACAAGGCAATGGATTCCCAAAGGGGAGTACATCTAGTGATTTATTCCCGAAAGGAAAGTCTACATGCGCGGGCATCTACGTTTTTTATCCTACAGGGGACCTTTTGTGGTGGTGCCCCCGTATCTAACCTGATTGCGACAAACGAACGTTTTTGTACCAGATGGTTGTGGGTTTTGGTTCCACAACCATGGTAACCAGTTAAGTATAGGATGATAGAAAGATAGGTAAGTGGTTGGATGGTTAGATAGATAGTAAGAATGTTAGTTAGTTAGTTGGATGGATAGGTTGGATGGTTTTTTGATGGTTAGTGGGATAGTTAGATAGTTGGATAGTTAGAGAAATAATTAAATAAATAAATAAATAAATAAATAAATAAATAAATAAATAAATAAATAAATAAATAAATAAATAAATAAATAAATAGATAAATAGATAAATAAATAAATAGATAAATAAATAAATAAATATATCAATAAATAAATAAATAAATAAAATAAACTAATAAACTATCTCATCTAAGCTCATCTGTCTGGAAATAGAAATTAACTTAACTAGCTCATCTAACTCATCTAGCTCATCTGCTTATATATTATCTTATTTAGATCTACGTCCTTGCTATGAGCATCTTTTCCAAATGTGTATATGCGCCTGTCCCAGGCAGGTTAACTGTTTTTAGGAGAGTCTGCAGCGCATCTACAACATTTAGTGATTACTAAGTGTCAGCATCTTTTCCAAATGTGCACATAGCGCCTGGGATGGATGGATAGAAAGGAAATTGGAAAATAAGTAGTTAGATCGTTAGTAAGGTAATTAGATAGTTAGATAGTTAGGTTAGTGGGATGGATAGATGGAAAGGAGTATGGAAATTAGATGGTTAGATAGTTAGTAGGGTAGTTAGATGGTTAGATAGTTAGATGGTTAGTAGGACAATTAAATGGTTGGGTGGTTATGTGGTTGGGTGGTAAGTTGGTTGGTAGGATAGTTAGACAGTTAGTTGAATAGATAGTTAGAAAGTGAGAATGTTAGTGAGATAGTTTGTTAGATAGTTAGATGGTGAGAATGTTAGTGAGATAGTTGATTAAACAGCAGCAGCTAAAGGAGTCCCAATTAACAAATAACCTCCTCCGTGAAATTGTTGAGAAACTCGGCTGCCAAAGCCAACATAATGTAGTTCTCC
Organism: Nephrocerus scutellatus; assembly: GCA_947095585.1. NCBI lineage: Eukaryota > Metazoa > Arthropoda > Insecta > Diptera > Pipunculidae > Nephrocerus > Nephrocerus scutellatus. The sequence continues at coordinate 103,466,925 of OX352763.1, read as the reverse complement.
AAAATGTGTCCTCCCATATTTAAATTACCTTCCTTTATTTTTTTATGTATAGTATTGTATATATTTTTTTGTAATTTAACCTGAACTATATGATAAAGACTGAGAAGACTGAAATAAAACTCGTATATTTGAATTAAATTTAATTTTATTAATTATTTGAAAATAATGATTTATAATTGATTGCCTACTTAGATTACCGCGTAATTGACTAATTTCCATCAAATTTAATTATATTCAGCCCTATCAGGAGTTTCGGTCGAACAACATTCCATCCGAAAAAAAACCCTTTTTCCCTTTCCCTTATCATGAGTTTCGGGCGTAAAATTTTTCATGTTTGAAAAATTCCCCTTATTGGGAGCACTCTTTTCGGGTGAAATCATCTGTCATTGACAGCTCAAATTTTCACATAATTTTTAGAGGCGAACAAGAGGAAACCTTGTTTTAAGACCACGATGTAAGTATTTTTTGTTTAATTGATATTCAAAATTATAAATAATTTTGATAGGAGCAAATCCATTAATTCTAAGCAAAACGATTTGCTGCTTAGTAAAATGCAAGAAAATCCTGATATAGCCCGGGGGTTTATTAACCCAGATATGCCTAAACTTTTCTGAAACTATAAAAATAATTTTTTTTTTTCATATTCGTAATAAAATGGTGAAAATAAAACAGTTTTAACACATTTTTAAAAATTTCATACATATATTTCCAAGATGGCGGCCGTCCTATATATAGGACGTTAGGCATATATGGTACGATGACAGAACAATTTTATTTCTTATGGAAATCTACGAAGCATTTCACGTGAACTCCGACATCGCACTTAGAACATCTTGTTGTTGTTTTTGTATGGCAAAAAGCACATCTTGTTTGTTTGTCTTGTGGTGTTATATTATGATCAAAGCGGTCGTAGCGTATATTTGCTCCATCGGAAGCTGATGGACGTCCACGTGCATAAGAAGGCGATTTCTTATTCTGCATCAACATTCCTAATGCGATTTTCCTTCTAAAACTTAGTTGGTCTAAGTCGCCTCCATGGATTCGATGTAATTGCCAAGCGTTGTGAATGGAAAGATCAATGCAATGAGTGAAAAGCGAACAGTACCACTTTTTTCCACGTATTGAAGTTCGGTAAAGGCTGACGTTCTGATCGCATCTATCTACACCTCCCATGTTGGCATTGTATAAATGCACTAGATGCGGCTGCTCTACCTAAAGTCAAAAATTGGTTTATAACTATTACTAACATATCTCAATAGAACCGTACCTGTATGTTCTTTTTTTCTTTTTGGGAATAGCGCTTCACTGAATGAATTGGTGCTATCCCTGCAAAGCTTGAGCAGAGAGATACGATATTATTATCGTTCCATTTTACGGCGATTGTGTTTTGGCCCTGGATTTTTCTAAAGTCGTAAGAACCTCTTTTCTCCCTCTTGAACGACTTTGAATCGACCAATGGGTTCTGCGCTATTCGGTTTTCACGAATGGTACCAGTAGCGAAGAAGTTTTTTTGGGCTAGTAGTTCTATTAGTTCCACTGATGTGAAGAAATTGTCAAAAAACAGATGAAACTTGCTTTTTGGCCATTTTTTTCTCAAAGCATCTGCATACTCAAGAACCACTCCAGCACCAACTCCGTATTCCGCATATGTGGTGCTAATATTGGTGGATGCACCTTGGTAAGGTTCAAACCAGTTTACATATCCCAACCTTGTTGTACCAACCCATAATTTGTAGCCATATCTAATGGGCTTGCCGTGTATAAATTGTTTACCGCCATGGCGCCCGAAATAAGGCACCATCGCTTCATCCACAGAATGGTTTTCTTCCATTGGAGCGTTTTCTAAAAATTTTTTGTTGAGGTATTTAAACAAAGGCCTTACTTTGGAAAATTTGTCGGCTTGGTCCAGGTTTTCGTTGTCAGATAAGTGAATATTGGAAAATATATATTCAAATTTATCCCTTGTAATGGCCTCTGCGACCAAAGCATTATGACCATCCTTCTCTCGTTCCCAATAAATTCTTCTTCGTGGCACCTGAATGTATCCACTTAGAACTAAAACTCCAACAAATGCTTTGAGTTCGCATAATTCTATGTTTCGTTGCCTGTTTTTTTGGGATATATATTTATTGCTTTCGCTAAGAATAAGTTCAAAAAGCTCGCCATCAAAAAATCTATAAAAGAGCTCCAAAGGAGATTGTAATGGGTTGAACTCTTCAGAGTTTTCAAAATGAGAACAGGTGGAATCCATTGCTGGTAAGTCTTCCTTTACCCAATGGTAAATCTTTTTCTTCTTTTGTGGCTTTTTAGAAGACTGTGTTGAAGTACCTGGTGCAGGCCTTGATAAGTTGGATAAGGGAGTGTTATCATCAGACGAATATTCATCATGAATACAATCGTTGCAAGTTATTTCGGCAGGAGCTTGTAACTGAGATCCTGGTAAGTTACTGATGGAAACCAATTCCTCACCACCGGAATCTTCATCTGTTAACTCCGCACAGGCATTTTTCGGTGGAAATATTGTAATGTCGTCCACCTTTCTTGCAAAATCTTCATCATCTTCAAGAAAACTAAGAGCTTCATTCAATGAAAAACCCCTGAAAGACAAGATTTCATAGACGTTTATTTGCCTGACGTCCTACATATAGTACACCTTGCATTATGCACCATAAATACAGTGAAAAGTAATTCCAAGAAATAATTTGTTTATTACTATCGAAAGAGTAATAATTTATAACTTCAAAGCATACTTTTTAAAATTTGTAAAACTAATTTTTCTATAAAAATAAATACGTACCTTGCGAAGCCAATACCGTATTCTGACATTTTGAAAATTTGTAAAACACAAAGCATGTTATATCTAACTTTTTTCACTAAATGCACTAAAATCGCGTCCTGTAGTATAGAACGACTCGTTCTCATAGCAACAAAATAAAAAACAAGCAGCACGTGCCAACAGGTGTTTTCATGTTTGAACTTGTTCTGACCGACCTACATGTAGGACGTCAGGCATATCTGGGTTAAAGAAAATAAAGAAAAAATAACAGACTTCTGGAAGCAGACAACTTTTGAATTGAACAGCGCTGGACCTCCAGTCAAAACCGAATTTGAATGGAAGAAGGTAAAAACACAACTTCCATATGTTGACGATTGTTTATAAAAAGATTAATTTATAAAAAGGCATGGACAGATCAAAAGCGTTATGTTCGCAAAAAAGCTGCTCAAAACAAAATGGAGCAAGGAGGAACAGGAGGTGGACCTTGTAGGATCCAAAAATTCTCCCCTCACGAAGAGGCTATTTTCGAGCTCGTTGGTATGAAAGAAGCTGTAGATGGAGTCCCTTTTTCTCAAACATTTGGTCTAAATCGTCCCGAAAAAAGAAATTCAAAAAATTTAGAAGAAACTATTATAGAACTTTTGGTGGACGAAAACGAAAGTGGTGAAGTTCTTCTTCAAAGCGACCAGGATGAACAAGCAACGACTTCTGCTTCGTCCAACAAAAATGCTAAAAGGAGGAGGATTAATGTTATGAGCTCGCAAGATCTCATCATGAAGGAACTAAATATACAAGAATCGCTCTGCTCAAAAGTTGATGATGCAATTTCTATGATGAAGAAACAACATGAAGACACACATAATTGTTTGAAAAAGATATATCGATCTTTGAATAGCCTCAATGAACGAAAAAAGGAAGAACTTAAAGAAGAGAAGCGGCACAACATGGAGATGGAAAAGTATAGAAAGACGGAAATCGAAAGCTTGCTTGAAAAAAGTCGCAAAATTATTGAACTTGAGGAGATAAAACTCGAAATAATGCGAGAAGAAAGAAAGAACAATTAATTTTTAATTCAATTTATTTATTCGTTTATGTTAATTTTAATACCAACTCAATGCTGTGAATTTTTCTGAAACAAAAGTCTGAATTAATATTTTTTATTTCTTAAGTTTAAAGTACAAATTTAATATATATATTACATTAAAAATAAAAGTGAAGTACAAATATAAAACACAATTTAAAGTCATTTTCAAAAAACTTGTTTAATTGTTGTTGTAATTTTCGCTTATAAACATGAATTAAAGAGTGTTGGCTATATTTGCACGAATGCGTTGACCTGCAGCAAGATAGCTAGGACGGGTTTCAGTGATATTTACATTTTCAACTTCTAAGATTTCCACAACTTCTTTGTGTGGCACATTCAAGTCGCTTTTGAAGTGAATACAAATATTATGCAGTGCTGCACAAACATTAACTATTTTTATAGCCTTGTTAGGTGCATAGTAAAGCTCTCTTGCACTTAATAGACAACGCCATCGGTTTTTTAGAACGCCGTTGGTTCTTTCAATAATGTTCCGGCAACGAGAATGGACTTCGTTAAATTTAAATTGAGGTGTACCACTTTCAGGTGTTCTGTATGGAGTTAAGAGCCACGGCTCCAAGGGATAACCTGCGTCTCCTAGCAAAAAAACAATCGAATTAAATTTTCAAATAGTAAAGTTTTAAATAACAACCTAACAGCCATGCGTTCAATTCATTCCGCAAATAATCAGTTTCCATTTTGGATCGTAGATTACTTACGTTCCATATAAAGGAATCGTGACAAGCTCCAGGATGCGTAGCATCTATGAACCGGATTCTCAGTTGATGGTCGCATACCTAAATCAATTTGTAATTACCTGTTTATAGATCAAAAGCATTTCTTACCAGCAAAACATTTAAACTGCATCTTCCTTTACGGGTATAAAATAAATTTTTATTAAGCACAGGTGAAATAATATTCACATGTGTGCCATCGATGCATCCAACAACTCCCGGTAGCTTGTATTTAGAAAAAAAAATTGGCTAGTTTGTTGTTGTTCATCCAGTGTTGGCCAAGTAATCCAGTGTGTGCAAAGTTCTTCTTCAAATATATGAGAACTTCGGAAAGTACTGTACTCATGGATGATTGTGCTAATCCAACTTGATAATCATTACCGACACCTTTTTGGTACCCACCCTCTGAAAAAAACCGCAAACAAGCGGCAAGTTTAACGATGGGTGGGATTTCAAAGGATTGCAGTTTTAAGGGCAATGCGGTGGTTAAGACTCCTAGCAAATACGTAAAAGCTGCCTTGTTTACTCTATAAAGCTGTTGAAATCTGAAAATTATTTATAATAAGAGATTAAATGAAGTTGAAAATGTAATTTCATTCTTACAATAGTTCAGGTAACTCCAATGGATTGGAACGATCTCTTAACTGCCTCCGAACAGTTCGACGCAGTGTTGCATCTTCTTCCTCAAGCAATAGGACATGCATGGCAAAGCTTTGCATTTTAATATTTGATTGAAGCAACAAATTTGCAACACTAAACAAATTTCAACAAAAACAAATTTTTTGTATTCGTCGCTTTAATGAGAATTTAATCCTTGCTGTCAAAACAAAAATTCATATAGTTAGGTTCGTTCATTTTCTGAACACGAATAGACACCATGCTTAAAAACGGAAAGGGAAATTTTGTACATCCGCTTACTCAAAAAGTTTTTTTTTCAATGAAATCGATTGGAGAAGGATTACAAGTAGTATCATGGCACTCAGTGGCCATAATTGCAGAAAATTGCAACTCAACTCATTCATGTTGTACTTTTTTTGTGTTCAAGAAAAACTGTAGGTTCAGATTTCATTCTCTGTTCCCATAAAAGAGAAGGGAAATTTTATGGAGAGCTGTTTTATGAACATACCTATTTTTCGAGCTGTCAATTCTAAATTCCAAGTGAAATCTTATTCGGGCGAAACTCCTGATAGCTTTTAAAAATCCGGGGGAACAAAAATACTACGGGTGAAAGATTTTTCGGGCGAAACTCCTGATAGGGCTGATTGGTTAATTCTGTTTCTTCTCTAGCACTATCAGTTTCAAAATTTGGCCTTTTGTTTAATTTAGCAATGAATGCATGAGTTCTGAATATAACTTTTTATTTACTTTTGGCTTTTATGTTACCATTTAAAAATCTAACAAAATTTCTTTTTGTGCAGTACGAATAGTATCTATTGACATATCTCCCTGCACTGAAATCCTCAATTACTTTTTGCCACTTCACTGAAGTTAAACGTTTTCTTATCATTAACTCCAAACTCTGGAGTGAAGTTCCGTTCAAAAATGCAAATGTTGTTACTAATAGACGGTCTAAATACGAACCGTCACTATAAAACGCCTCCAGTTAAGTACTCTGTTAAAACAGCACACATCGTACCTGTTTAGCAGCTTCTTGCGTGCCGCTAAGCGATTTACAGCAATACGTCCTTTCTGTTCCGAATTCATTTTATATATAATTAAGATAGCGTTCAATGTGCAAATAGAATGCAATTAAGTATGTGAGACCAAATAGTTCATATTGTGCAGTAGGCATCTGTTTTTATGTGTGTTTCACTTTTTTTATTTATTGACAACGAATTATAAAAATCACGTTGGCGTTGCAATGAAGCGAACCCCCAAAAATTTTTTAAGAGTTCAAGTATAAAAAAATTATCAAGTACACGGGGTGTGATTCTTTATTGTACACACATAATTATTACAAAGAATTGCTGCCTCTCGTGGTGTCGAAATGGCCGATGCTTTAAACTCATCCGCTATCTTAATCCATATTTGATGTTTTTCGCTTTTCGTCAGAGCATTGTTTTTTTTGTTTTCGATCACGTTTTTATATTTGTTCACCAAATATAGCATAGCACCCTCGATCGCGTGCATAGCACCCTCGATCAAATAATTTATTAAATATTAAATTTTCCTAAAATTAAAGGATCATTTATTATTCCATAAGTCCATAAGTCGTTTAAATTGGCGAGTTTAAGAAAACTTCGTGAATTGGAAAAGTACCTACCGTTTTTAGATTTCTTACTGACGCAAGATGTTGTGCGTTTCGAAAAGTACGCAAAAATTGGTGGATGGATTCGAGTCAAAAAATCATTTCCTGTTGCTGAGTTGAAAAAGTGCGAGGAAGCTATCATAAAGTGCAAAGCACCCTCGATCGCGTGCATAGCACCCTCGATCGCGTGCATAGCACCCTCGATCAAATAATTTATTAAATATTAATCCTAAAATTAAAGGATCATTTATTATTCCATAAGTCCATAAGTCGTTTAAATTGGCGAGTTTAAGAAAACTTCGTGAATTGGAAAAGTACCTACCGTTTTTAGATTTCTTACTGACGCAAGATGTTGTGCGTTTCTAAAAGTACGCAAAAATTGGTGGATGGATTCGAGTCAAAAAATCATTTCCTGTTGCTGAGTTGAAAAAGTGCGAGGAAGCTATCATAAAGTGCAAAGCACCCTCGATCGCGTGCATAGCACCCTCGATCAAATAATTTATTAAATGTTAATCCTAAAATTAAAGGATCATTTATTATTCCATAAGTCCATAAGTCGTTTAAATTGGCGAGTTTAAGAAAACTTCGTGAATTGGAAAAGTACCTACCGTTTTTAGATTTCTTACTGACGCAAGATGTTGTGCGTTTCGAAAAGTACGCAAAAATTGGTGGATGGATTCGAGTCAAAAAATCATTTCCTGTTGCTTAGTTGAAAAAGTGCGAGGAAGCTATCATAAAGTGCAAAGCATCCTCGATCAAATAACTTATTAACTATTAATCCTAAAATTAAAGGATCTATCTGCATCTCACCGAATCATACGATGTGTTTACTTAACTCTGGTCTATACGGAAGGTACGCCGTAGACGTGGCCATATGCTTTTCGTCGAATTATCTCGTATGATTTATAGCTGCCAATCACTGAATTGGTGACATCCAAAACCGGTTTATCAAATCTTCGAAGTGGTGGTACTAATCTTCGCCAAATACTTAAGCAAAATTGTTGCGAGTCTCTCTTTTACCCATTCTCCCTATGTTATGTTTCGCAACGCTACTTAACCAGTTGACTGATCCGACTTCAGACCAACCGCACTAAGCTATAGGGGGTTTTGGTGGGGCCAACCACTTGTACCATCAAAAAAAAAAACCGGAGTGCACTCCGGGAGTGCCGACAGAAGTTAAAATGCAATGCTTGAATATTTTGATATTTTACCGAGTCAATTGTGCTCGAATACGCGCTCTCAAGTTGTTTGTAAAAGAAGATTTCAAAAGCAAAAACTGACGCATGTACAATTGTGCAATTTTATTTTCAAACGCGATTATTTAAAAAAATTCTCTTGGATAATTTTTTTTTGACAAATGCAATATTAAAGCCCATTCAATTTTCTACATATCCTTCTCATAATATTTGTGCATTTAGTCAACAGGTGCAGGGTTGAAATTGAAAGTTTTTAAAATTAACGAAACGTACTTTTGATCTTAAATGAATTCACATGTATCGTTTGAAAAAAAATTTTTTTTTTTTGAATTTGACGACATTCATATCGGTAATGGTTTTAGGAATTTAAAAAAAAATTCATAAAGTTTGACCTTAAAAATTTAATTTTGTTTCCAAAAAGACCAACGCTGACCTTTTAGCTAGAAGCGTTCAAGAGTTACTAGGTGTGAAGTGATGTAAGGTCAAAAGTGTACGTCTCATCGCATTAAAACGCTACGTACACCGCAGGGGGTGAAAATTGACCGCCCCCTCCCATACGAAATTCACGAAATTAAACAAGGAATCTGTATTGGACGATGGGTGGATTTCCATTCCGGGTACGGAAGGTGTGGGCGGGCAAGTTTGTCCTCGCACCACTCCATTCCTCTGGAGTCAAGGACAACCGGGGCGCACGCTATAGAATTCGGCCGTGCTCGTCGGCAATCGGGGTGGGGTCTTGGTTGACCTCTGTCTCCTTCCATCAGCATAAATGTTATCTAGCGTGCTAATACCTATAGGACACAAAAAGATTGAATAAGCTACGTTGGGGAAATTCCCCTTTTCAAACCAGCCAGCAAATCCGGACGGAATGAATTGATGTGGATAGGATAGGGAGTTGGGGGCCACGCCTACTTGTGACCCCCAATTTGGGTTATACCTTTAGTGCATGCTAGCACTCTTTTTTTTCCAAGAGTCACTAATATTAATATAAATTTACTGGCCTACTATTTACTAAGATCCCATGATACCAATTTAACGTTATTTTGCATACATAGCTCAATTTAGCGCGGATTTTGCTCCGCTAAATAAGTAGAAACACCCCGAGCAAGTTACTAAACAAACAACTCAGTTTCAGTGAAGGAAATTGATCTGACGTTTACACGCGAGTCGGGAGCACTATTAGGCTCAAATCGGGAAAACAAACAAGAAAAAGAAAGGAATTGCAAATCATTTACCTGTTACGATGCAGATTCGGGAACATCTTCATCGGCAGCGCTGACGAATCCGAGGCTCACTACCTGCTGAAACAATACAATGCCTATCGAAAAAAAATTAATTAGGACCATTTCAAGACCTAACCTAAGCATTTATATGGACAATTCAGAGGATATTGGTCAAATACAAAATAAAAAAAATTGATTAACAAAAGGAAATTTTTTGATACATATCTACGTAGATTTTCTTTTCTTGCTTCGTGACTGAGACGCGGGAATGGGTCTGCCATCCGGTGAAAAGTTCCAGTATTACTAGGTCAGGGCATGCGCAACATTATTCCAGGAAAAGAATGAATTCGGAAGTTCGTGTACAGTATTGCCCTCTTTCAGGCTTTCAAAGGGTTGGACGCCATTTTTCTTTTAGAAGGGACGCCACTTTTTGCGACCGCGCACAATGTAATCTCAAAGACACTTTCAGGAAATGTTCGAAATTTTTTTATGAAGATTTAAATAGGGATATTTATTTTCCACAGTTAAATGCTTTTTACAAAAACAATTTAAACACTTTTAGCGATTTTAGTGGGGTCTTTCATTTAGCAGCTTTAAAGATGGGACGCCATTTTTTCTTTTAAGGGGACGCCATTTTTTCTTTTAAGGGGACGCCACTTAATACGAGGTAATTTCGAGGGCAGCTTTCCGAAAAAAAATTCTTGAAACAACAATTCCACTACGCCAAATATAAAAAAAAATTCAGTAAAACCGGTAGTATCAATTAAAATTTAGAACTTTTATTCGCAAGACAAAAAAAAACTAATACTTGAAAAAAAAATTCATATTCATATGTATATATTATATTTATATATTATTTTATATATATATATTAATATTTATATTAATATTTATATATTTCCTCAGATTAGTAACATACAATAATTTAATTAAATATTTAAGAATCAATTTACAAATATTGGAAAGGAATAATAATAATCATTCTATAACAGTTTTGTTAGCCTTTAAGGATACATTAAAAATTATCTATAATAAGTATTTCTTATGTGAAGTTATCACTATTGCATCAAGAAGAAAAAAGAAAAAATTTCCCCTAAAAGGTACATAAGCTTAAATGTAGAAAACGTGAATTAGATTAAGCTTTAAGATACGAAGAAATTACAATCTTATAAGACATTCAATCTTGGCATAATCAATTGTGTATAGCCAGTTTTTTATTTTCTTTTCTAGTGCAGGCATATTAAAATTGCATCTGAGATTGAATGGTAATTCGTTAAAAAACTGCGGCGCTATTTCAGTATAAAAATGAGCGAAATTGGAATTGCGTGTGAATGGAACGTCAACTAGAGCCATTTTATTTATGCGTAAACTATATATACTGGATTTTCTCGTAGGTACGTAAGGATTTTAAAAACGTAGAGGTGTCTTAAAGGAAGGATTTTTAGATTAATAAACAAAGGCCAACTAGAAGCGTAACGATCTTTACCAGAGATAATACGATCTAAGTATTTGTGCGCAATCAGTAAGGGTCTTAAAGTACTAAAATATGATCCGCCCCAACTAGTAATTCCGTATTGAAATTTGGGATGTGCGAGACCATTATTATTTATTATTATTATAATAATAGGTGCTAAAGAGCCTTCAGGACTGCTGCAACCTTGAGGTCTATTGTGCGTCGCTGATGTGTTACCACATTATGTCATTGCTCAGTTCCTTCGTGAATGCCACCACATCTGATAATGCGATTGGTCTGGCATTCAGCCAGGGAACGGTATGAGCCTTGAAATGTTTTATTCTTTTCTGGGTGAGGGCTACGCATACGAAGAGTATGTGCTCTGATGTTTCCTTTGCCTCGTTGTAGAACCTGCAGCGGTCCGATTGGGATTTGCCCATTTTCAAAAGATGGTCATGGAATGGGCCATGTCCTGTCAAATACCAGGCTAGTGTTTTTAGTGTATGGCGGTCGAGTTTGATGGCCCTGTTCATACGACTAATGTTGTATTTTAGAAGCTTCTTGGCTCATCCCAGACGAAGAATTGCATTCCGCTTCGATAGTAGTATTTCCCACTCTTTAATTTTTTTGTTTATATGGCATTTGGAATAGGCAAGGCTGGCTTCTGGACCAGTGAAAATTCCTTCAGCTCCTTCACTTGCACAGAGTCTCGTTTGCCTCGTTTCCTGATATGCCTGAGTGTCCAGGAGACCACATTAGTGTGATTTTGTTGTTTTTGGCCAGTTCAAAAGCAGCTCCACGTTGTTTTTGAATAAAAGACTGGACCTTTTAGTGCTAGCAGTGCTGCCTGACTGTCTGAGATCACATAGATCTCGGTTCTTCTGTACCTTCTTTTAGTACATTCCAGGACGCAGGCTTCTATTGCTATAGTTTCTGCCTGGAATATTGTTGGAGATCTACCTAGGGGTATTCGTAGTGTGATTCTGGGTCAGAATACTCCTGCTCCGGTTCCTGTGTTTCTTTTTGATCTTTTTGGTCTGTATACCAGATGAATGAATGGTTTGGAAGGGTGCTTATGTAATTTTCAACTTGATTCCAATCGGGTATTTTATTTGAACAATTCCTTTTGAAATTAGTTTTTTTTTTATCATTTCAGACCTAACATTTTCCAAGTCTATTTTGGTTATCGTTCTAGATTAGTTAGGTACATAGCGTTGTCAAGCATTTGGAGCACACAATGTTAGACTAAATAACGTAAATGTGCGCCATTTAATAAAACAATGTATTTCCTTAAAACCTCGACTACGATATGCTGCGCTGCGCTCAATATGCGAATATGCTCAGAAGCAATCGTCACTTGCTATAATATATCATCATATATATAGTCACCATTGCTTGTAACTATATCACCATCATACTGCTCGCACAGGATTCTTAATCATCAGCCTCATCATCAACATGCAAATCATCATTTGCATCATTATCGACAACTTGCAAATCATCATCGACATCTATAACAAGATTATCATTGTCAGAAATATCTGAATCAGATGGCAAAACATATAAATCCTCAGCACGAAAGACTCGATTAGCGTTTAGTGCTGTTCGTTCCTGTTACAAGAAATATATGCCTGTGTAGCGGCCGTCTGTCCTGTTGAATATTTATAATATTTTCAATACGGAAAACAATATTATTTTTGTAATACTAATCGTTTGTATTTTTATTAAATTTATCAGAGAAGATTTTCCTTTTGTGCGTATATGTTTCTTTTCGACATCACACCACTTCAACAGCATCTAACTACAAGGTGTTCTCTCATGTTGACATTTATATTTCTAACAACTAACTACATGGTGTTCTTTTATCTTTTATCCTTCATTGATATTTATATTTCTTACATGTCCAAACCTCGAATGCTGAAAAGATAATTAGAAAACCAACAGAGACAACATTAAAGAAATATATATCTCTATGATGGATTATGAAAATCAATTCTATTTACTCGTGCTATAGCTTCTTCATCATGCGGCGTTAAGTATACAGTCATTGCTGAGCCACCCGGTCCTGCACCGAAGTTAACTACATTCAGGCCGGCATCGCCAGCCGCAGCCCGAGTTCTGGCGGAAAATCCAGCATCATCCAATTCGAAGTCTATTACGCCTTCCATGTAACGATGCAATTGGGGTTGGTCGAGATCTTCCAAAACTAATAACGGTACCGCAGCAGCATCACCTGCTCCATTAGCGTGTACAGCATTACCCTCAGTACCCTCAGCACCTGCTGGTTGCTGTTCTGCCTGTTGTTGCTGCTGCAATTGGGGCTGGCCGAGATTTGGCAAAACTATAATCGGTGCCGCAGCATCACCTGCACCTTCGGCGATACCAGCACCTTCGGCGATACCAGCACCACTCTTAGCACCTTCAGCAACTTGTAGAGGCTGCTGTTCATGTTCGTTGGGTGCTGGTTGCTCGTCTGGTGGTTGTACTGGAAGAGTTGGCCTTGGCGACTGCTGATCCGCTCCAGCAACATCTTCGTCTGATGATGATGAGGAGACAATAATTAGGTCCATCACTAGAACTAGAACTAGCAACTAGAAGATGGTACAAAGACAAAAATAAATAATAATACAAGTATTTATATTAATATTTCAGAAGCAATAATACCGGGGAGTAATGATTTTTTTCTCGAATGGTCAAATGGTAAAATCGTCTTTCTTTCAACGAACTATTCTGCAATAACTTAAAAATCTGTGTTAAAATGTGACACAAAATTTGTTCTATTCCGCTACGCAGTGCTGGTCAAACCAATATCGAGTACAGAAACCACTGAACGCTTCTTAACATCTTGGTTGTACTTTGGGAGTCTTCTGAAGGTCTTTTTTGGGGGTCTTTTTGGAGGACTAAGGAGAGTTTTTTGGGGTTCTTTTGGAGTATTTTTGAAATAAATATCTCTATGATGGATTATGAAAATCAATTCTATTTACCCGTGTTATATAGCTTCTTCATCTTGCGGCGTTAAGTATACAGTCATTGCTGAGCCACCCGGTCCTGCACCGAAGTTAACTACATTCAGGCCGGCATCGCCAGCCGCAGCACGAGTTCTGGCGGAAAATCCAGCATCATCCAATTCGAAGTCTATTACGCCTTCCATGTAACGATGCAATTGGGGTTGGTCGAGATCTTCCAAAAGTAATAACGGTACCGCAGCAGCATCACCTGCTCCATCAGCGTGTACAGCATTACCCTCAACACCCTCAGCACCTGCTGGTTGGTGTTCTGCCTGTTGTTGCTGCTGCAATTGGGGCTGGCCGAGATCTGGCAAAACTATAATCGGTGCCGCAGCATAACCTGCACCTTCGGCAATACCAGCACCACCCTTAGCACCTTCAGCAACTTGTAGAGGCTGCTGTTCATGTTCGTTGGGTGCTGGTTGCTCGTCTGGTGGTTGTACTGGAAGAGTTGGCCTTGGCGACTGCTGATCCGCTCCAGCAACATCTTCGTCTGATGATGATGAGGAAACAATAATTAGGTCCATCACTAGAACTAGCAACTAGAAGATGGTACAAAGACAAAAATAAATAATAATACAAGTATTTATATTAATATTTCAGAAGCAATAATACCGGGGAGTAATGATCTTTTTCTCGAATGGTCAAATGGTAAAATCGTCTTTCTTTCAACGAACTATTCTGCAATAACTTAAAAATCTGTGTTAAAATGTGACACAAAATTTGTTCTATTCCGCTACGCAGTGCTGGTCAAACCAATATCGAGTACAGAAACCACTGAACGCTTCTTAACATCTTGGTTGTACTTTGGGAGTCTTCTGAAGGTCTTTTTTGGGGGTCTTTTTGGAGGACTAAGGAGAGTTTTTTGGGGTCCTTTTGGAGTCTTTTTGAAATAAATATCTCTATGATGGATTATGAAAATCAATTCTATTTACCCGTGTTATATAGCTTCTTCATCTTGCGGCGTTAAGTATACAGTCATTGCTGAGCCACCCGGTCCTGCACCGAAGTTAACTACATTCAGGCCGGCATCGCCAGCCGCAGCACGAGTTCTGGCGGAAAATCCAGCATCATCCAATTCAAAGTCTATTACGTCTTCCATGTAACGATGCAATTGGGGTTGGTCGAGATCTTCCAAAACTAATAACGGTACCGCAGCAGCATCACCTGCTCCATCAGCGTGTACAGCATTACCCTCAGCACCCTCAGCACCTGCTGGTTGCTGTTCTGCCTGTTGTTGCTGCTGCAATTGGGGCTGGCTGGTCGGTGCCGCAGCATCACCTGCACCTTCGGCGATACCAGCACCACCCTTAGCACCTTCAGCAACTTGTAGAGGCTGCTGTTCATGTTCGTTGGATGCTGGTTGCTCGTCTGGTTGTTTTACTGGAAGAGTTGGCCTTGGCGACTGCTGATCCGCTCCAGCAACATCTTCGTCTGATGATGATGAGGAGACAATAATTAGGTCCATCACTAGAACTAGAACTAGCAACTAGAAGATGGTACAAAGACAAAAATAAATAATAATACAAGTATTTATATTAATATTTCAGAAGCAATAATACCGGGGAGTAATGATTTTTTTCTCGAATGGTCAAATGGTAAAATCGTCTTTCTTTCAACGAACTATTCTGCAATAACTTAAAAATCTGTGTTAAAATGTGACACAAAATTTGTTCTATTCCGCTACGCAGTGCTGGTCAAACCAATATCGAGTACAGAAACCACTGAACGCTTCTTAACATCTTGGTTGTACTTTGGGAGTCTTCTGAAGGTCTTTTTTGGGGGTCTTTTTGGAGGACTAAGGAGAGTTTTTTGGGGTTCTTTTGGAGTATTTTTGAAATAAATATCTCTATGATGGATTATGAAAATCAATTCTATTTACCCGTGTTATATAGCTTCTTCATCTTGCGGCGTTAAGTATACAGTCATTGCTGAGCCACCCGGTCCTGCACCGAAGTTAACTACATTCAGGCCGGCATCGCCAGCCGCAGCACGAGTTCTGGCGGAAAATCCAGCATCATCCAATTCGAAGTCTATTACGCCTTCCATGTAACGATGCAATTGGGGTTGGTCGAGATCTTCCAAAAGTAATAACGGTACCGCAACAGCATCATCTGTGTAATGAACTAAAACAAATGACAATGATGTTTACCGGATGTGCTGCTTTATAATTTTCCTCAACACGTAATTATCTCCTTGTAATGGAACTTTTCCTAAACCAGTAGGAAGACCGGAAAATATTTTCTGGACCAGTACCAAAAAAAACTGGCTGGAGCTGGTGGGGCGATTTCTTATGCGTATTCTCTTTATGGTGTAGGGTCGAAAGCTGCCAAATGTAGGGTGTGCAAAAAGCGTGAACAGTAAAACTGCCAACAAGCGGCGAGCACAACGAGGAACATTATTACGACTCCTCCCGAAAATCACACAAACACACACCCGTCACACTTTGGTTGCAAATTGTTGCGAACATGTTTTCTGCAAATTTAATCACGCGAACGATCTTAGCACAGAATATACACCGGAGGAAGGTTTCCTTTGTGATTTGCTTAAATTTTATTTTTTTTGTCAATTTACTACAATGCTACTACGCTACGCTAACTATTTAGGATGGATACGTGTACTAATTTAACTTATATTTTTGTTTTTTTTAAAGTGAGCTTACTCCACTTTACCGCAGCCAACCGACTCGCGCAAGGAACAAATTACAACTCCCAGCCAAAAGCAAAATTTGCCGCCTCTTACGAGCCGCTGGTAATTTTCCATCGGTTGTTCTTTTTGCGTTCTCCTTTCGCTTGCAAACGTGCATTCATCTGGAAATTATTACCTGCACATGTAAGCTGCCAAACAACCACCAAAAATTAGGTATTGGATGGAAAATATCAGACGAGCTACCCGTATACTTCCAGACCGAGTTACTCTTCTAACTTTAGGTTAGGTCGGATTAAATACAAACGGCAGGCTGTGAAAGAGTTTAGCTGCCGCTCACTAAATCATACTATGTACGTGTATAATTGAAGCTGTGGAAAGATTTGAGTGGAATTTTTAACGGCTTTTGGAAGCGCGTTTTGACTATACTTGCGATGTTCTCAACCATAAAGGACGAGGCAATAATAAAAAAAAAATATATAGGGTGTATGCCCTAGGGGCATTAGGAGTCGCATGTCGCTAATAATTCTACCATTCACATGACAGCCCAGTACAGCACAGCACAGGTTTTTATGGCACAAAATGTTATACTTAATCTAAGATTGTGTGCTCTAAAAACCTCTGTTGTAATGTGCTGGGATGTGCTGCGCTCAATATGCTCTAAGCCTAATCACTTTATCAAAAGAATGCCATTTTTTCAAATACGATCAAGTAGCTTCGGGAAAAGGTAACTGTTCACTGTAGCATCGTAACCCTTTGTTTCCACTTCATAATAATTCACAATAATTGTTAGGTGCGTGTCACATACAAGGAAATTAATTTTTGATTTTTATTATTATTATTATTAAAATGTCCGTCCCGTCGAGATGTACGAGAATGTATGTGGGAAGTTCACAACATAACAAAAAGTAACAAGTTTTAATCATTGAGATATTATTATCCCATTAGTTTTTATTGCGCGAATGCTTTATGATTTGTTTGTTTACATAGTCTTACCGACTATGCGAATGTTTAGATTTCTACATTGTCGTTGGATAATTAATGCGACATTTAATGTGCGAATGTTTTGATTTCATCCGTTGGGATATTCTTGTCGTCGGACATAATAGTCGTGTTTTATTATTACCTATGATCTATATAGATCACACAATGAAAATAAAACAGTCTAGATCAATAAAAAATTTAAGTTCTGTGTTGTGGTAATAGTTTGAAATTTAGTCGTCGAATATGACGTTTAAAAAAAAAAGAAAAGCAAAAATGGAACCAGCTGCAATTGAGGTAAATATATGCATTTGCTTTTATTAACTTAATTTAGGCTGTATTTGTTTATTCGATAGTTCCTATTTGAAAATGAAGATGATAGCGACGGAAGCAGCTCATCAGGTTTTTCTTTACTCAATGCTGAAAGCACGGATTCCTCGTTTGATACCGAGAATTTTCCTGCAAGCCATCAAAAAATCAAAGATTTCAAGGAAGTAATTAATAGTTACAGCAATTCGTACTTCAAAAGACATTTTAGACTACATCGATCAACTACACAAATTTTAATAAGTAGCTAGAATTTAATTTACAACAATTACCTATATATATATTTTGCTAATACTTTTAGATCGTTACAAGCTATTAGAGCGGTTCCGAAACACAACAACGAGAGGACTGCCAAAATCTTCACCGGAAGTTGAAATATTTGTATTTCTGTGGTATATGGCAAACACAAATACTTTCCGAGAGATCTCCAATTTGTTTGGGATTTCATGTTCGACAGCATGGAATATTATAAAGAGGGTAACATCTTGGGTCATATCTATAGGTCACGAATACCTTAAATAGCCAAATGCAAATGAAGCTGTACAAAATGCAAATTTATTTGAAGCAAAAACAAAGATTCCTGCAATTTTGGGATGTATCGACGCTTCTCATATAAGGATCAAAGCACCCATTTTTAACAAAGAAAGCTATTTTAACAGAAAACGCTTTTATAGCATTTCTATTCAAGCTGTAGTGGATGCTAAGAAAAAGTTTATCAACATCTTCTGTGGAGAACCAGGTAGTTTGCACGATAGCCGAATACTACGAAGATCTGATCTGTACAGAGATGCTTGCCAAAATATGAATGAACTTTTCCGAAACAACACTTTTTTGCTCGGAGATTCTGCGTATCCATCTTTAGACTGGTTGATTCCCCCCTTTAAAGACAATGGAACAATGACGAATGCCCACAGGAGATTTAATGAGCTACATTCTTCTGGACGGGTTATTGTGGAACATTCATTTGGTCTACTGAAAACCCGTTTCCGTCGATTACTCCATTTTACTGAGCAAACAAACATAAATTTAGTGATCAATTTCGTGGTCTGTGGGTGCATATTGCACAACATGTGTACCGATAACAACGACGAATTAGATGAACAATGTGATCCTGAAAACTTTCCAGTTGTCGATGTTTGCCAAGGAACAGCAAGCAGCACTAGACGACAGCGTTTACTCGATTATTTGATAAATAGAAACATAATAAATGTATAAAACTCCATTTATTTATTATTAAAAGTTTTTTCAAAATTCAATTTAATTTTAATTAATTCAATTTAATTTTCAGGTGTTTTCTCAACTTAAAAAAGAATTCAAAAAAAGAAATTAAAAACAAATTCATAGATGCTGTTTTTTGTTTGTTTGATTTTGGAATAATTCCCTCAACAGGCGCTCTTTTCTTAAATATCTTTCTTCCTTTCCCTTTTCCGCGTCTTCCATTTTTTTTTATTTTTTTTGCAGCATAATCGGCTAAAATTCTGTTCCTCTCAGCAGCAGCTTTTCTTTTTATATCTTACTCTGCCTTTAAACGTTTTTCCCTGTACGATATATATTTCCGTTTTCCAAGGGACGTACCAGCTTCGGTATCCGAGGAATGGGACGGACTCTCCGATAAAGGCTCTAATTGACCTGCAAAATGCATTTTAGTAAAACACTTTATATCTATTTGACAACGCTTACCCGAAGAGTTTCTTTCTGGCAACGCATCTATGGCCTTTCCCGACAAATTTATTGTGTGATTATTTCTCATTTCGGGCTTAGAGCCAAATATCTCCTCCATCTTTTCCTAATGGAGCTTTGCTCGCTGTCTCACCCGTCCGATTGTTGTTGTCCGCCGTCGCCTTAAATGCTCTTAAAAGATTTTTTAATTTAATGTTTAGCATTTCAGCAGTCGTCGGCTGACTCTGGAATTTTAAATAAATTTAAGTAAATCAGTTTAACTTAATTATTAATCTAAATTTACCAAAACTCCCTGTGCCAAAAGGTCTTCCAAAACATTATTCATAGCAAATTTTTTTTTCTTGTATGCTGAAATTCTGCTTGCCTTTTGCTATACGCATCCAGGAAAGCATTAGTTTCCTCCGGCGACCAATTTCTCCTTGTGCTACAAAAACGAAATTAATTTAATTACTATTTGCAAAAACTAATTAGTTATTAAGAAGTACTTACGATTTTTTTACTTCCGTACCCATTGATTATTCTTTATTGTAATTGCACAGCTGAGCTCGTTTTTGACGTTAAGCGCGAAGTTGCCATGCGACCGAATATTTTTTTTTAATGAAAAGTTGACATAGCTCATTTTTTTTTCTAATATATTTTACCAACGCCAATTCATCTAAAATGGTTTCTATTCACGAATTTAGATCCAGAAAATTAAAGTTAAATATTACTTCTTAATCACAGTTAGCAGAATATTCATTTATTTGAACATATAATTATTGAGTAATATTTAATTTGCAAATAATATTTTTTATTATAATCTGGCAACATGGACGATTGATAGCCGTCGACAATTACACCAACATTCACGAACGAAAATGTAACCTAGTGAGAAATAGAGCAAACTAATTTTGGATCACGAAAATAGATCCTGATAAATAGCAAGATCTCGTATTGTTGTTGTAATTCATACAAACCAATGATCTATATGGATCATAGGTGATAATTAAATACAGCTAATATCAACGGATGCAGCTGTATCAATAATTTGGGGTTTAGCTTTGTCATCAAATATGACTCGCTTCCCTTCGAATTCTTATAAAATTTCGCAATCTGCTAAATGTAACGACCAGTGCAATAATAATGAAAAAAATGTATATAATATAAAAATTATAACTTTTATCTTCTTTAAGAAATATTTCTTGGATTTCATTTAAGTAATCAAACTTTTAGACTTGTGATACTTCTGTTAAATTTTCTGACAAAATATTCAAAATAAGCCAACTATTTTTTTCTTTTAAATCAATAACATGTCTTAATTTTGAATAATTTTGTATTAGATTAATTGACTCACTTTCTAAAACAGTATATCCCGCTTCAGTTTCAATCTTATTTACTTCCAGTGAAGCACTTACACAGTTAACGGTCGATAACAGGATCAATAATGTTATTGTCTTCATCTGAAAAGGTTTTTAATGGTCTTTTAATTTGTATTATATCATTTTTATTTGGATAACTAGAATTATATTTTAGATAACTCTTGTCTGTTTTTTGTCTATTAGCTTTTGGGTTTTTTTTATACACAGGGTGGCTGAGACCAAGTGTTACCAAATGAAAACGCTGTAATTTTTTTAATTTTGATTATTTTTTATTGAAATTTCGTGGAATATGTTGAAAACATATTACATTTTATGAAAAACATGTTACTGCTCGATATGAGCTCCTTTGGCTCTGATTATTTGATTCAGTCTTCCATATAAAGCATTGCATGCTGACCGAACGTGGGCTTGAGGAATTTTATTCCGTTCTCGAACAAGAGCTGACTTCAATGCATCAACACTTTCGTATTTTTTAGTGGACACCTTACTCTCCAAAATGGACCATATGGAGAAATCCTTGGGATTCAAGTCTGGTGAATATGGTGGCCATTCTTTCGACGAAATCAGCCGCGGAACGCAATTTTGTAAAAATTGCTGTGTCGCTCGAGCTTTGTGTGACTTTTCGTTAGGTAAATCTATTTTTGCACCTATTGGGGTTAAAATATTATTTGCGATGATACAATCGAATGGTTTATTTCCGATATCAGTTATTTTTACTGACATTGTTTTACCTGGACAAAGAAACTCGTTAGGCACCATAACAATGACTTCTTTTCTATAATTACTGTGGATCCTGTTAAAGTATTTAGTATTATTGGTTTTTCTAAATTTTGCAGAGTCTTTAAGTGACCAAAAACTCTGTAATCACCTAGTGTAGTAGCAACTCCAGTGTCTATTAAACACCTAATTGGAGTTGTATTAACTGTTAATATAACTATTGGAAGTTTGCAATCCGAGGCCGTTGTAGAAAATTTTCGACTTCAATTGAGTCCATTTCCATTGGTATTTGATTACAATTTTGATTAATAGGCTGATTATATTGGTTTGAATTCTGGAAATTCTGGAAAATTCTAAGGGGTGTTCATTCAATGTCCCAAGGAGTCACTCGATGTCTGCATTACCCGTTCTTAGAGACGCTGTGGTCTTATGGAATGCAATATTATTTTCTTTTAGATATAGACCGACTGCCGAACGAACTATGCATGTTTCTCCACCTGAAATTATTTTATTGGGTTTCCCTAAAAATTGAATCCTCTGTTTAATTGCATTTAGGATTGATAACCAATTTCTATCCTCTTTTGCTGTACTGTTGCATATTTTGAAAGTTTGTCGATTGTAATTAAGTACATTACATAACGTTGTGGGAACCAAATGTCTAAATGCATTATTTCGTTGAAATGTTTTGCAGTTTCTGTAACTTGGAATGGAATTCTTAAAGGGCTGCGATCGTGTTTAGCCAACTGGCAAATATCGCAATTATTTACGAATTTCTGTATTTGACTTTGCAAATTTGGGTAAAATTAAGTTGCTTTTAGTTCGTTGTACATCTCGCTTGTACCCCAATGACTATTTTCTAAGTGATTACTGGTTATAATTTCGAGAACTTCATTGAAATCTTTAATGTTGATTAGTTTCACTGATGTCTTCAAAATTCTTAAGCTTTTGCTACCCGAAAAGTATTTTACATATAAGTTTTGGAATTTCAGATAAAGACTGTTGTCTTCACAGTAGACTACTATAGTACCTTTATCGTATAACACTCTTTTCATTATGTCTTACAGATTACTGTTGTTAGTTACGTAAATAATGTTTTGCACTTTTTTATGAATAATTTTTTGAGTTATTTTTTTCGTGTTTCCATAATAAATGTATAGTTGATTTTTGTAAATGTTGATTGGTTTTTCAACATTTAGTCAAAGATTAGTCCTAGCTTTTTTAACTACATTATAAAGTGGATTATGTGGTAACCCCAAGATATGCCTAAGACTAAAGCTAAACAGAAGGAGGAGGGAAAATAAAGTGGGTTGGGGGAATAGCCACCAAATACTTGAAACATTTTGGTAAACATGACCGTGCAATGGACTCTTGAAAAAGAGTGTCACACTAGCCTGTCAGCCGGAAAATGCTTCGACGGTGAAAACGTACCAGGCTTATCGATAAGCTTCCGAGTCCAAAGCGGTTCAGAATACGGAGTATTCCGAAAGCTACGGAGTAACGGGTAGCTAAAGACGGCCAGAGCAGTTTACACCGTGTGCCTAGATTAGAGATTTAAATAAACGTAGAAGTTGGGAGATAAAGGATAAAAGAAATAGGATAGAGGATAAGAGATAAAAGATAAAAGATAAAGGTGAAAGATAAAAGATACAGGTGAAAGATAAAAGATAAAGGATAAAAGAAAGATAAAGGATAAGGATAAAGGATAAAAGATAAAAAGACAAAAGATAAAGAATAGACCATGTGTCTAGTCTTCCCTGTCTATGAAGTGTTCTTCGTGCTTTACCTGTTATTTTATCTTTAATATAACCTGTTAAAATGTCTCTATTCGTTTCATTAAATGTTAATATCGTCTGCGCGATGGCATCGATTCTTTAAAATTCTTCCCCACTGAATTCAGGGAGTCTAATATAATTTTGAATATTTCGGGCGTTTATAGTTCCTCCATTTTATAGCTTATTTAATAACTTATATATTTGTTGACTTTATTAAATGGCTTACGGTGGTTCAGTTTAATTGATGGTCCTGGATGTTTGTGATGCTTAAGCTGGAGTTTCAACTATTTTATTTTGAGCTTTGGTTATTCCTTTTTTCTCACTATTTTTATGTGAATTTGCACTGCACTGGTTCTACGTATATTTTGTAAGTAGTAGACAACTTATAATCAAACTTTTTAACGCTTGAAACTGTAAAGATTAGAATCAAACTTTTTAACACTTGAAGCTGTAAAAAACGTGGAATCAAACTTTTAATGCTTGAAATACAATTAGAGATAAAAAAAAATTTACTTCTTTTTATTCTCTTGGCCGTTTTTTTTTTCCGACTGTGCCAGTAATGAAGACAAGTAGTCCGTTTGATTTGGGAGTTTATTTCAAACTGGAAACTTAGAAGTATTTTACTTAAAAATAATACAAAGGTTCTTATCTTATGTTGGGAACCAAACAACAATAGTCTACTTGCTACGTGACAGAATGTGCCGATCTTGCAAAATGATGCTGGGTGACAATCTGTCCGCATGGAATTATGCTTGCTATGCTACGTGACCGAATGTGCCGATCATGCAAAATGATGCTGGGCGACAAGTCTGTGCGCGTGGGATTATGCTTGGATGTTATGTTAGAATCCGGTTATAACAATATGTTCTAATTTATATTGAAATTCTTCTACGTTACTTGCCTTTGTGTTTATAGCATCTTCCCTGAGACTTAAGTATGAACGTTTTACGCCAAACTCTTGTCGTAGTTTCATTAATATATTTTCCCACGATGGATCGGTGAGTGTGTCTACCATTCTCAGTGCTTTTCCTTGTAGCTTGTTGGCCAGGATTACTTTGATTGTGAATTGATGCTCCTCAGCAGTCAAGGACAGGACAAATTCGACATCTCTTAGATAATTGGATAGTGTATAATTGTTTTCACCACTAAATGCTGGCATGCTTCTTGCCTCTCTTAATGCATCTGCTAGTTGAAGAGCCATGTTAAAAAAAATGTTGTTCTTATTTGTAGATAAGATATTTATAAAGTTTTTGTAAAGAGTAAAGTTTTCCACTTCTTTAGAGACTTTGGGGGTAAAGATTTTTCTCACTTATAGCAAAATAAAGATTTTAAAATTCTTAAAAAATAAAGATTTGTAATACAAAGATTTTTAACTTCTTTATTGATTTACTCAGGTTCTGTCTTAAATCGATTTTCGAAAATATGGTTTTTCCAAATAGGTTTGAAGAAAAATCCTGGATGAAAGGTATTGGGTATTTGTCAGGAATGGCAACTGCATTCAATTGTCTGTAGTCGCCACACGGACGAAACCAGCCATCTGTAATGGCGTAGCACAAGGTGATTTGGATGGACGGCAAATTCTCATTTTCATCAGGTAACTGAATTTTTCTTTAGCTGCATTCAGTTTTTCAGGCGTTAGACCACTAGCCTTAGCCGCAACTGGAGGACCATGTGTTTCAATGTGATGGTAGGTTTTAATTTGAATCTTATCTGGTGATTCCTGTGATTCTTCCAAAAGATCAGGGAAATCTGATAAGATTCGTTTAGTTTTGTTTTCAATCAATTTTCTACGTTTCATATCAACCAATAAGTCAAAATGTCGAAGGAAATCAGCTCCCAAAATTGGTACTTTTACGTCTGCAATCACGAATTTCCATATAAAATCTCGACGCAACCTAAAATTAAGCTTAATACGTTTTCGCCGAACGTTTTAATGTATGTAAGTATTAGGGCAAATAAACAACGGCTCGATGGACGCTTAACGTCACATTTAAAGGAGGTCCAAACCGAAATATCAGCACCACTGTCGATCAAAAATGTCGAAGTTGTTTGGTCTGATACGCCGCCTCAGATTGCAGATTAAGTTTTTTGGCGGGTCGAAAGGGCATGGCTTAATGCATTTGGTTGCTTTTTCAGCAAACTTGGTGTGATACCAACATTTTCTTGTGTCACCATCTTTTTTAATTTGTTTTGGTAAAGAGCGACTACGGGGACGATTACGTGAAAGTAAGGTGGTCAACATTTTTTGACACCCTTTCATAGTTGTTTCCAATGATTCGTGTCTTAAAATCGGAATTGGTTTGTGAGAAAATGGCGACATCGTTAGCCCCACCCGTATTCAATGATTCGATCCGCTGCCTTTGCGGTTTCATCGTGACACAAGTAGACACCATCTTTAAATTTTACACGTGAGTGGTTTAAAAATTTTTAATTTAATTGCAACAAAAAATTAATATGCACTGTTAAGATGTGGAAAAAATTTAAGTAAAACGAAAAAACTTGCACGAAGAACTATTACTTCTTGTGTGCGTAGTTCGGATTTGAAAAAAAAATCCCGATGAGACTTCAGTGACGATGAAAAAATGGTCGACAGACGCGCAAAAAAAAAAATATTAATTTTATTTTATAGAGTGGTGAATTCCTTTCAACTAAATCTTTTTTAAAAATTGACAAATAGTCGAGGATCACCAATGTAGCAACTAGCGTGTGCTATTAGAAATATTAATTATATTTTTGTATAAAATAAAACACCGAGCAATTGTGCTTTTACGCTTGTGGCGTAATGGTTAAAAAGGAACTAGACTAACATCTAATTACATTTGTGTGTATAACAAATGACAGCTACTACAGAACTAAGGTATTATTTACATTGGTATATATTCGGAACCCGAAAGTCATCCAGGGAAATTCAAACAGACCGAAAGGTGTTGTTATTGCTGTTTTTTCTATGTCTTGTTGTTCAACGGGGACCTGGTGAAAAACTCGAACTAAATAAATTTTTGTAAATTTAGTGCATGACTCCAGCTGATGTGTGAAGTCTGTGACAAATGGGATAGGATAACAATCCGGTTTCGTTATTGCGTTCAATGCACGATAGTCGCCACTAATCGCCATTTACCGTCTTTCTTTTTCGCAATATGAAGTGGACTCGCCCAATTACTTTTGGACGGTCGACAAACCCCTTGTGCTAACCAAGTTTGGATTTCGAACTTTGCAATTTCCAATTTGTCAGCGTTTAATTGTTGGACTTTTGCGTGGCACGGCTGGCCGGTGGTTTCAATACTATGAGTGACTTCACCATGTTTAGGGACGGTGATTCATGCGTAATTGCTTTGTATTCGTGTAGTAGTTCTGCGACACCCGGAGTATACGACTCGGTGTTGATTGTTGTTATGCCAGACGATTGAATTCGAATTGGTTTTCCCTTTGTATCCAGCTTGGTGATGGTGTCGATGAGTTTCTTGTGTTTGATGTCGACTACTAATCTGAAATATGATAGAAAGTCGGCGCCTAAAATGCATCGATCGACCTTAGTTGCACTTCATGTTTAATTATAAAAAAAATTTATTTTTCCCAAAAAATAATATTTACTTATGATAGGTATATAAATATAGGCACATAAAACTTTATATTGGAAATGCCTGTACATTAAGGACCTACATCATTTAATTTAATGTATTCATTTATAGAGAGAGGAAAAAAAAATCCTCGAAATTCATTTGATTAAAATGCCTGCGAATTCGGCACAAATCAATTTAAATTAAATCTACCTATATATATAATTAGGCGTTGAAATTTCACTTAGGGGATGCCTGGGAATTTTCAAAACATCAATAATAATAAGCCTAATCTCTATTGAAAAGGCATTGGAAATTCAATTTATTAGAACGCCGGCGAATTCGGCGTAAATAAAAAAAAAACAAATTCAGTATACATAGTTATATAAATAGGCATTGGGGAACTTCACTAAAGGAAAAGAAAAGGCCTGAGCTATATTAAATACAATTTACATCTATATTGAAAAAAAAAAAAAAAAAAAAAAAAGGTATTTGCTAGTACGAATAAGCAAAGCACGAGAAACTGTTTTCTGACCGAGACCAGCGTGCAGCACTGTACACCTCCAAAAATCAACTGACTTCTCCCTTGTGATCGACTTCGAATTCAATTTTGACCTGCCTTTAGAGTGAAGAGCATATCGCACTGGAAAAAAAAATGTTTTTTTTTTTTTTTATTCTTTGCGGTTTCCCTTTTGGGGTGACAACCAAACGAATGCCCGTTACCCCATTCTCCTTTGTGCTGCATGCGTGGCAATATTGCATTCGTCTAAGCTGAACACGTATGTGTATATGTAAGCTTACCAGCTCTCGAATGGATGGAAGGAACTTGTCTGCGGCGCGAATGGGGGGAAGGGAAAACAAGAAAAATGTCTTTTTCTCTTTCAACGAACTAAAGGGTGCACCACCTAATCCTACCATTACAAATGGTTCCTTTGTTTTTGATCTTTGAGTGCGTTGACATGTAGAGCACTTTTCGACAAATTCCTTGATTTCCCTTGTTTGTCTAGGCCAGTATAGGCTGCTTGGCGCTCTTGCTAATGATTTCGACACACCTGGATGACCTTTGTGTATATCAGCTAACAGCTGCTGGGACAATGATTTTATTAGCTTTAAAAGTAATAGAATTCATCATCATATCAAATTTCCTCCTTGATACTCGCGTACGGCTTGACTGCTGGGTTATATTAAAATTTATTCCAACAGATAAGAACTACATTAGAATAAACATCTTTAAATTTATGTAACAAAGAGTAGCAAAGTTTCGATATCGACGTGACTAAAATCAAGAAGCCACAATTTTTTTTTTAAACAGGTAATTTACTAACGACTCGTATGCTTACAGGAAGCTTGTTAAATAATCGTCAAGATACGATGGTATAGAATCAACTGAATAATGTTGTGTGAAATGAAGGAACATTTACTACAAAGCCTGAGTTTCTACGTAAGTTTAGACCTACATTTGGGGTCCTATAAAAACCACTTCTCCTAAAGAAAACTTTCAGTGTTTTAAAGTAGCATAAGTGTCTTACTGGTAGTATCGGGTGTTTCAACAGGTGCGCTTCAACTTTTCTACGATAGGGACGGCGAACGACGCCATATTTTTTATTGTTCTTTTGTCATTTGGAAACTTCATTAGTATACATTTCATCATGGAACGCTACACATGTGAACAGCGATTGCAAATCGTGCAAATTTTTTATCAAAATAATCGTTCTGTTGCCGCTACTTTAAGACGTTCGCAACAATTGGGCCTTTCTGTGACATCATTGTGGCGAATTTTTCGTTACGCTGACACAACAACATAGCCGTTTGACCATTTGAAGCGACGCCGATTCGTGAATTGGGCTCAAGAGCAAATTCGGCCGATTTATGCGAAAGAGTGGTCGAAAATTGGGTTCAAAGATTGGACTTCGTAAAACGTGCACGCGGTGGTCATGCAAAAGAAATCGAGTTTCATACTTAAATGTATCAAATGTATATGTTCAAATTCGTTAATAAAAAAAAAAGTTAGTTCAAAAGTCGAACAGTTTGTGATTTATTAAAAAAAAAGTTGAAGTGTTCTTATTGAAAAACCCTATATTTTCAGCGATCTGAAAAACTCCATTGAATGAGTTAAACGGTTTGTATTACAAATACTTCTAATAACACACTTTTCCAGTAAAACCAATTGCTGAATTTTATTGAAGTACGCACCTCCCCAACAGATTATTCCATATTGTAACTTAGAATGAAAAAGGCCATGCTATTTCCTTTGAACCATAAAAACATGTAATGTTTTTCCTTTTTTATAGTTATTAGCTGCCTTATATACAGCTCTTGTGTACTGAGTAAAACTATTGTTTATATAAATATCACTAATTTTTTTTTTACTTTTTATAAATAACGAAGTATTAAGCTTCTTCTTCGCATTCGTTTTGCTCTTTAAAAGTTTCTGTTTGATGTTATAGTTAGATAACTTGACGCACCTCTCCTTCTCTCCTTGTGACTTTAAACGCCTTACAAAACATTTTTTAATATCGTTTGTTTCGATGTTAACATTCAAACCTTCGCGAAAATCAACCTCGGTTACACCAACAATATCAATTTGATTCTCTAATTTTTTTTTGTTCATTCCAGTTTAGTTTGCTTTCGAGATTATTGACCTTTTTACTAGTGTATGGTTTTCTTCTTTTAACTGCTGTAACGTCTTGAGGAAATCACTGTTCTTTTTTTATTGAGACTAATGATCTCCTCGTATAGTTGGTGCAATGATATAGGATTGCTAGACGAAGATGTTAATGCTGCTTGCTGGCTGTGCACTGACATATTTAATTTATTCGCTACAGGTCTTGATTTGTTTGTCTTTGTTGTTGTCGCTTCGCTAAATTTGCAGTGCTGGCTTTGGTTTCCTTGGCCGGTTGCGAATTTGACTGATTCGATGATTGCTGATTAACTGCGGCTGTTTTTACACCTTCAGACTGGTTTTTTTTCTTGACGGCAGATGTCTGTTGTAACTCAATGAGCTGCACTTGCTGTAAAGATTTTCGGCGCAAAGCATTACACTTGTAACACCGATACGTTAAATTGTTTGTGTTTAAATAAGCAATATCGATCTGCTGTACATTCACACAAGAACCGTGAAAAATTTTTTTTGCAGTCACCACAATCAACTTTAGTCGCATCACTACGATCCAATTTATCTTTGCAAACTGAGCAATTCATATTTATTTTTAAAAAACCAACGACTAAAAGTTAGTAAAACACTATTAAAAACACGTCTTGTCGTATCAAGAACAAAACTCTTACTTTTACATACGAGATCCGACATAGCGAATACTGCGTTGATTTTGTATTCTTCGCCTTCCGTCCATTTTTTGTCAATTGGTTCAGCTTTGCAATCAAATTTTGTCCCACTCTCAAACCAGAAAACCCAACCATTTATAAAATTTATATAAATAAAAATTAAATGTTGTTCGTTGGTAACCGAATCACTTGAGAACGGAACGGGATGTCAGTGGGCGAAAGGTGAGTTTGGTGGTGGTAGGTAAGTGGAATAGGGCAGCCGGGAAACGGCGAGTATTTCCGATAGTTGATAATAACTCTTTGAAATGTGATATTTTTACGGCTTAAGTTATTGGCAACATTCCTATCACTCAGGTCATTTGTAAATTTATTTCTTTAGTTGTAAAATTTATTTGTAAAGGACACAATATGAAATCAGAAATATTTTTCTGTTGTCCTCTGCGGTTCAATGAAAAAGAAATAAAAAATTAAAATTGAATAGCAAAAGAAATTAAATTTTTGGAAATAAAAATAAAAAATAAATATAAACTATTAAAAAACGTGAACTTTGAAAAAATAAGAAAAAAAATATATATGTACAAACAAAATAGAAAACATATAATTACAAAATAACCAAAAGGTAGAAAAAATAGCCAAAAATACTACTTGGGCAGTATTTTAATAAATATTGGATCTATTGAATTGTTTTTTTTTGTGCTAATAAAACAAACTTTTACATTGGTTTAGATTTAGAGGAAAAAGTACTGAAAAAAAAATAAAAAGATCATCATTTACTCAAGAAAATGATATTTTGCAGTAGGTGATTTTTTTAACAAAAAAAAAAGGACATTAAGAAAATTATTTTCTTTACAGTTGTCAAATGCTGAAATGTCAAATAAAGTGAGAACTTTCAATATAATTAAAAAACCGATCAATTTGGAAAACTCCTTATTAAAGCCGCGTTCGATTGGCCTTAAGAGTACAACTCTTAACTTCAGTTAATTGAAGCGACTCTTCACTTAAATTGAGCTACTGAAGTGAAGAGACTGTTCGATTGGTATTCTTCACTTTAGATAAATGTCAATGTTACTCATCTAAAGTAACTACACGAGCAGAACCTGTTCAGTTACTTAGTTGCCCAATATCGCCCAATTTTAACTGTCAACTGTCAATCGAACAGTCTCTTCACTTCTGTTACTTCTGTTACAGCTACTAATTCAGTTAATTCAGTCCAATCGAACGCGGCTTAACTAGAAGAAGAAACATCGAATATTGATTTAAAAAAAGTAGATAAGTTTTTCTGTACACAATAGAGGAGCAAACTTTATTTTTATTTATACGCAATATTATTTCATTCATTTTAAGATTTGCTTCATTTTTAATTTAAGAAAATAGTTATGTATATATAAAACTATATAGCCAACTTAAAGTCAAATACAATTTTTTAAAAATTAAGATTAGAATTAGAATTATATAATATTATATATATAATTAGAAGAATAAGAAATACTATTTTCCTTGTAATAAATAAACTGTAATATATGTATGTAAACAATGGTAGTGTAGTGGTGACAATTTATTATCATTTTCAACTTTATAATCTGTTTACTTATACCAAAATTAAATAGTTAAATTATAGGTATAATACACATTTAATACAAATAAAACATAAAATGTTTAAACAACACCTTGTAAATTAAAAAAAAAATAGAAATGAGTAATAAGTTAAGAAATATGTAATCATAAGTAGTTGAAGTAATAAAAATTAAAGATATTGTTAATACATAACATTCAAAAAATATAAATTTTTTTTTATTTCTATCTATTTTTGCATTTTGCGTCACTAAGCAGCTGGAATAAAGTTCCAACTTGAAAGTACTTAGAAAGACGGACACTTGGAGCGTAGCCACACAGGGATGGGAATAAAAGTCATGTCCAGCGAAACAGGTAAGCTTTTAGTGGGTTGGAAAGAGAGAGCTTGATTTCACCGAAAATCTACTAATCCAAGCAGGAACACACAAAGCCACACAAATGCTTCGTTACGTTTAGCCACAACGTTCATTGGTATGTCTTTCATTCCCACGCCTGTGTGGCCATGCTCTTATGCAGTGCTAACGTAAAACGACGTACATACGATGCCATGGTGAGTTGAGTTTTTCGATCGAACACAAACAAAGCTTTTGAATGTCGTTATCATATCATATCAGGTGGATATGAGCATGGACTCCTGAGCAGGGGGTTCGTGGTTCGAATCCCAGTAACACCAAAGTATTTTTCACGGTGTCCCACCTCTCGCGAAAGTTTGACAAACGTCCGAGAGTAATAACTTGTCCCGGAAAGCTTCTCAGTTCGCCGTAATTCGCCGTTCGGATCCGGCATTAAATTGTAGGTCCCTCCATTTGTGTGCAGAAATATGCATGCTCAACACAAATTGTTGCGAGAAGCCAGGCCTTGGACCGCATGGTCTGTCAAGCCGGTATTGTATTATTATATCATGTCAGAAGCATCTTTTATTTTACATAAACTTATCCCTGAATGACTTGCGTCACGGCGATTTGGTGGGCTACACCCTTTATTAAAATTAAAATAAAAACATATCACATTCCTAACGTTTGTAGCAGGTTTCAATTTATTTTCTCTCAACTAATTGAAAAAGCAATACGAAAAACGAACACGAATTTAGAACGACGCGAGTCCAAATACTTTTATCAATGTATCATGGTCAGGGAAAACTACAAAAAATCCTGACCAAGAAAATATTACATATAATACAAAACGTAAGTCAGCCTTAAAAAATTCTTGGATCCTTTATTGAACAATTCGGATCTTCAGGAACTTTTTGGCGTCTACTTTGAAGGCCTGTAAATTAAACGTTTTGCGAAACACGCACGCATTTCTGAATTTTCCTTGTGTTTGGTTGCTGTCTGGTCACTTGCCTTATTTTTAGCGATTGCGGTTTAAAGAAAATGGAAGAAAACACCATCCAAAAGTAAGTAAAGTTTCAATGCAATTATTTTATTATTATTGTCATTATTTTAGTGATAAACATTTTAGAATCTGGACAAACGCAGACGTGAAGTAATTAATTTCAGACCGATTAGAATATGAAAAGAAATTATGCGGGAAACACAAACACGCTTCAGCTTCGTCTTCGCCTGACGTTTACGAGTTCAGCCATACGATATCAATGCTTCATAACACAATATAGCTTCGGCTTCAACGTTTCGTTTGGCAATCGTAAAGAAAAAACCTAATCTTACGTAACGTGATTTCAAACGGAAGCTCTAGTTCAAAAGTGCTGAACATTTGCTTTGTCTGACAGCTCAAAGCAGAGAACTGTAGCAGAAGTTTCATTTGAGAAATGTTATACGAGAAATGTCAATCAAAGCAAATTCAAAGCGGTTGCATCGTAACGCAGCGAAGACGAAGCTGAAGCGTGTTTGTGTTTCGCGCATTATGTTCCGGAAAGTGTTACAAATCAACGATTTGGCACAAAACTTTGCGAGAAATTGTGGAAAAAACTATCACGCAAACCAAACAAAAGCTTGACAAATATTATCACCATATTCACCGTCGATTGGAACCATTCACCACTGGTTTACTCAATTTCGGTGCGGTCGTTCAAGCACAAGTGATGCCAAACGTTCTGGTCGCCCAATTGAGGTCACCACACCAGAAATGGTCGACAAAATCCATGGTTTCATAATGGACGATCGACGAGTGAAACCTCGCGAGCATGAAGAGACCACAGGCCTCAGTGATTTCAATTTTACATAAATATTTGGACATGAAAAAGCTTTCCGCAAGATGGGTGGCGCGTTTGCTCACAATCGACAACAAACGCATTCGTTTGACAACTTGAAAGGTGTGTTTGGCGATGTTCCAGAAAAATTCGACCGAGTTTTTGCGACGTTTCGTATTCTAGATTCACCACAACACACCAGAAACCAAGGAACGGTCAAACATTGGACTTCTCCTGGTGAATCGAAGCCGAAGAAGGCCTAGGTGGGTTTGTCAGCAAACAAGGACATGGCGACAGTTTTTGGGATGCGCGCGATGTTATTCACATCGAATATCTTAAAAATGGTAAAACGATCACCGACGCATACTATGAAGAGCTGCTGGATCGATTCATAGCCGATTTAAAGCAAAACGGCCGCATTTGGCGAAGACAAACCAGGACAAAGCACCGGCGCACAAGTCCGCAGTCGCAATGGCATGAGTTAGCCTACAAACACCTCCCTCATCGAGCATATTCCCCAGATTTAGCCACCTGCGACTATTTCTTGTTTCCAAACATGAAGAAATGGCTTGGAAATAAGAGATTTGGATCGAAAGAAGAGGTCATCGCTGAAACAAACGCTTATTTTGAGAGGCTCGAGATATCGTATTATTTGGAGGGCATCAAAAAATTGGAGAAACGTTGGATGAAGTGTGTCGAGCTAAAAGGAGACTATGTTGAAAAATAAATGTTTTTATGCCGAAAAGAGTGTTCCTTATTTAATTTTTCAGAGACCCACAGTGTCCCACCCTCGTAGTCCGAAATCTGCCCGATAAGATCCTATCACCATGTCGATGCCAGGAAATAAGGTCTCTGCGTGCTGTTAGCGTTAGCAGCAGATCCACTGCAGATTCACGGGGACTGCTGGATGGCTTGCCGGAGTAGAGTAGCACAGTGATTTTGCTAGCTAAATCGTAAATGAACGACTGAACGAGTCGATCTTTTTAACCTGATCTTTTGCTACACAGTTCGTAAAAGAACGACTGAACGAGTCTATCTTTTTTAACCTGATCATATGCTAACCAGTTCGTAAAAGAGTGAATGAACAAATCAATTCTTTTAACCTGATCTTTGCTAACAAATTTGTAAATGAACGAATCGATCTTTTTTACCTGATCTTTTATTGCTTACCAGTTCGGGAATTTCGACTTTTGAGTGATCAGGTTAAAACGATTTGGTTAGATTGATTTAGCTAGTTGACTCGACCGATAGACACATTTTTCGTGCTTAGGTTAGATTTCGTCAGTTCTTTAATAAACAAAATTTTTGTTCTTAAATACGATTTTGCCAGTTCTATATTATACATGTGTGCATATTTTGAATAAAATGTGAATTTAGGAAGTGGATTAAAAATTGATCATAAGATTTGGAAAACCAGCTACAAACAAATACATCCGAACGTTAAGTTAATGTAGAGCATTTAAAAAAACGAACGATATAAATCATTTATAGCAAAAATGCGCTACTTGAGAAATGGTAAATATCGACGAAAAATAAAAACAAATCGCACAAAAAAGAAGTTCAAAGTTTTTGATGATTTCGGAAAACATTTTTACTTTTGGCGTATCTCCAGTATACGGTTTTCCGGTATTTTTGCCACGCCTCCCGTCCACGGCCCAGCCCACCGCCCACAAATGTGGGTGGGGTGATCCGAAAACGCCCCCTTTCGGTAGGAGGGGCATCCAAAGTTTTGAGTTTTTTTTTTAGAAAAATGCAAGTACTTTGAAGGTGGTTTTGGGGTTAATTGGTACCAAATGATAGGTAATAAAAATACCTTTCATTTTTAAAAAAAAATCCACATCCCCTCCCCGCTTGACAGAGTTAGAGACCAAAAACTGACTTTAAAAAAAAAAAGGTAAAGAGGGGCGTGTTCAAAAGTGGGCGGATTAAAAATATTGGTTTCAAATGAAAGTTAAAAACTAACTCTACACAGCCTTACTAGTTTTATGGGCGTTGTCAAAGTTCTTCTTCTCCCATACAAAAGCAGGTGTTATATAGCAAATATTTAGATTAGATATGGATTAATTTAATTTAATTCAATTTAACTTTTTGATTACCCTAAATCAAACGCATTTATAATGGTCAAGCGCGCACGCAAAATACCACCCTAAATGTGTTTGATTATCAAAAAGTTAAATTGAATTAAATTAAATTAATCCATATCCAATCTAAATATAAAATTGAGCGCACTGCATTTTTCAATGTGTGCATAATTTACAAAAACGCCTCTCTAAATATAAATTAATTGATTAATTTTGATGTACCTTACGTTTAAATTGGACCACACCCATAAAATTAGCATGGCTGTGCAGACCTAATTTTCACCTTTCATTTGGTACCCATACATAGGACACGCCCACTTTTACTTTTTTTTTTATGGAAAAATCTGTTTTTTGGCTTTACTACTGGCAAGGATGGTTCGATTGGTCCCATTTTTTCATTGATACTTACCTATATTACCTTTGTCGTTTTCAATTAACCCCTAAAACTCCTTCAAATATTTTAGAAAATGGTTTTTTCTGAAAAAAAACTCGAAAATTTGGATGCCCCTCCTACCTAAAGGGGGCATTTCCGGAAAACAAGGTGGCGATTTCCAAAATCTGCTCAGCTGGGACTTTCATAAGAGGTGTGTCCGAAAGCCCAAATCTCGAAAAACCTTACTGTTTTTTATCGTTAACGAAAACGATGAATTTAAGAATAGATTGTTGTTCAATAAAATTCATGGTTTATGGTTTAGCGTTAACCAAATAAATTTGTGGTTAAGAAATATTTAACCAAATTTTTATTTATAATTCCCACCACCAGAGTCGACTTTTAAAAATTATATATGGATAAGTTGGCAAACACATGAAACAAAAAATTGACCAAAATTTGGTTAGTTTTTGCTGTTGCTTTGATCAGCCGTTAACCACAAAAAAATACCTAACTAATTTTGTTGAAAGTAATATAGCATATGTGTAGTTGTTAGCTGCATTTTATTTGCCGAGCGAATTCGGAATTCGAATGTCAAAACCAGCCAAACAGCAGGTTTTCACAATTCCCTAAGAAGGAATTCGACAGTGCAATTGTTGTTGTTCCTGGGCAAATAAAATACGGCTGTTATTCTTTAAGTGGTCTTCGTCGGTATTTTTGCCATGTGGCATGGCCTTTATATTTGATTTAGTACCGTTTACCACACGCATACCGGCAAACCAATTTGCAATTTGATATTCCGTATTATTTTTTGTTGCCGGCGACTGCTACTGCTCAACCCAACGTCGGAAATCGAAGTTTTAGGAATGAGCGCCGAGCAAAATGCATTTTAAATTATATTACTGAAAGTTAAAACAGTAAATTTGTAAAATATTCCGACTAATTCTATGATTATCAATATCAGTGTTAATGTATAATTAATTTGTACTATAAACTGCATGCACTATTTTCAAATTGTTTGTAAAACGAAAAATGGTCGAAATTTTTGGATGATGCATCTAAGCAGTTTATTCAAGGTAAGTATTTTATTAGACATCATTTCTGCTTATTCCTTAAATTTAATAACTGCATTTGTTTTGCTATTACAGCAATTGGCCCTGAAAAACCAAAATATTGCATAAAATGCCATCTGTTTTAAAGATGGTGGAGAGCTCCCCAATAGATCTAACTAAAATACTATTTGATATAATAGCCCATAAAATAAGTGTTATTATTTTATTACTATAAGTAAATCAACAATTTTATTTGGAATGCGCAAATCTGAGTTGTTGTTCAGCTGCAGATGTGGTGGAATTTAATATAATCCGAGCGAGATTAGGTTATCGTTTCTTTATACAACCAACAGCTATTTAAGAGTTTCCTTTCCTAAACCTGCTCGAGGTTGAATTACATTTAGGAGTTTCACAATTAGCAACAGTTTATGGCATCTGATCTTCCAAGAAGTGAATTTGAGGTTAGTAGATTCCATAGCTTTTATCTTTAGTTTTTGATTATTACTTTAAGCGTTTGTGGTAAAAGAGAATGTGAATATTGAAATGATACTTTTCTCATTGCAATCTCAAGGGATGAGAAAATAGAGTTGAGCTAGTGAGACTTCCAGTCACATCCGAACTTGAAAGTATATTGGCATGTATGTTAAAGTAAAAAGTTTTTATTTCTTGTATCAGAGTAATCCATCAATTTTATAAAAGTGCACGACCGCAAATGAAAGAACTTCTATTATTATCTTATTAGATTGTTATACATGAAATCCAATTGTGTTTTTTTTTTTTGCAGAAGATATGCCGTCCAAAAAGAACAAAGTCATATCTTCCATGCCAGTTGCGGTTGCTGGAAGTAATGTTGGTGGTGACAGTAGTAGGGTTTTGGCATTAAATCAAGAAATCAACAGCACAGTGTCGCCAGGAGTATTGCTACATTAATTCAGCAACAAGTTAACAAGCATTTGCAAGAACAGCAGAAACAGTTTATGCAAACTTATGTCTCTTTCGATTTCCTCAAACCATAGCCGAAACCATACCCACTGG
Source organism: Nephrocerus scutellatus (assembly GCA_947095585.1). NCBI lineage: Eukaryota > Metazoa > Arthropoda > Insecta > Diptera > Pipunculidae > Nephrocerus > Nephrocerus scutellatus. Next base: position 103,428,627 of record OX352763.1, on the reverse strand, counting down.
TAAGCGTCAAAGTAACAGGGTTCTCGTTGTGAAAGCGTTGCAAATACAAAACCGTAACCCTGGTACAGTTGGCAAATAGAAAGTTAAACCTAAATCTCTAAAGAGAAATCTTAACAAGAGACAACAAATTAACCACCAACGACGACACATAGCAGTACTACAGCTATAGCAGCTTAAACACCAACAATAAACTCAACATTAAAATAACGAACTGAATCATCAACAGAGCATCAATACGAAATTTGTTTCGATTCAAACCATACCCGAAACGATACTCACGGGTAAGCTGTCATAGTGACAGAGTTCTAGGGGTTTTCGTGGTGAAAGCGTTGCAAATAGAAATCCAAACCGAAACCAAATTCGACAAACCGAGAAATACATCTGTTTGCTCTCTCTTCGCTATTTTGCTGACTAAAATATTACAAAAAAAAGACATACGTGGGCCTTCAAAATTCTTCGAGCATCTATTGAAAAATTCGGTCTTTCAGGAACTAGCTGACTTCTTTCCTGAATGCCCACAACTCGACAGTTAATTGTACCAGATTCGTTTGGAGTACCAGGCCTAACAAACGAAAAAGGCACGCACAACTATCGAGCCGATAAGCTCCAACGCCAAAAAAAGCGAATCTAAATCCTATGCCATTATCCATGAATGGCACTTGCATCGATGAAACTGAAAGTCTCGCAATTCTCGGTATGTGCGTTAACGACAAGCTTTGTTGGAATGACCACATATTTACTGTCGCCAAAAATGCTGCGAAATGTTTAGGGGTTCTAGTGCAAGAAATATTTCACTCCCTCTGATCTGGCTACTATATACAAGGCTTTTATTCGCTCTAAACTTGAGTTCGATTGTCATATCTGGATTGGTGCGCTTAAAACTACCTTGCAGAGATAGAATTCAAAACCGAGCGATAAAACTTATCGGTGACGCAAATATAGCTAAATCAATAGATTCGCTTAACACCGCAGGAACGTTTCCTGCTTGTCACTGTTTTATCGTTTCTTCTACCAGCGGCGCTCAAGAGAAATAGCCAGCTGCAAGGCACCTCTCCTTGAATAGAGAAAGGCTTTCCATCATTCCTTGCAAAACCGTTCTAATGCCTTTCAGGAAACGAAGATTGTCCGATATGGGACCTATCATCTTAAAGAGGACTACATAATAGTATTCCAGTGAGGTTAAATATCTCGGGTTCATCCTTGATAAACGACTAAACTGGAATTCTCATTCATATCAAGTCCGCCATTAAACGTGCCATTAGGGTTATTTGGGCCTGTCGACGCCTCTACAGGCGTCTTAATCCTAAAATGATACATTCGATGTATACCATGGTGGTGAGACCAATTAACTCGTACGCGGCCATCATATGGTGGCCGACAGCACTTGAACGGGCAACGGTAATTAAGCTTCAGAAGCTACATAGAGATGCGCTACCAAGCTGCAACTAGAACATGGGTACAAACAAGGTGACTACGTGTGAATCCTGAATATTCTAGACTAAATAAATGAAAGAGACATGTTTTGTACTATCCCGGACACCATGGTCAGGGAGTACAGTTTCGGCGGGTTATTTGAGGTAAAAATATTATAGCGATCAATCTGGTCTAATTGTGCTCCAGCACTGGACAATAAAGGTCTGGTCTTGTGCACAGACGGATCGAAGGTGGATTCTGGAGTGGGCGCTGGGGTATTCGGACCCAACACCAAAGTCTCAATCAGCAATGGGAAAGAGTCCCACTAAGAGTAATAGTTCCAACCGGAATTCCATGCCATTGAGGTCTGCGCTAGGTTAAACCTGAGCAAGGGTTTTGTAGGCGATACGATTTATATCATTTCAGATAGTCAGGCAGCACTGAACGCGCTATCGTCCAGCATAATTCACTGTAAATCAGTTAATTGTTGCTACGATGCACTGCAATCCCTGGCAGGGATCAACAACGTAAAACTCGGTTGGGTCCCTGGTCACCAGGATGTTGCAGGCAACGAACGTGCATATGAACTAGCCAGGGCTGCTTCAGAATCTGCGTTCTTAGGTAAGCTGGGCTACCACCACAGCGATGATTAATAAATGGGAACGGAAACTTCGTTTGGCCCACTGGGATAATACCCCAGGGCTTATGTCCAAACGGTTAATCAGGCTCTTTTCCTATAAGGAAATCCTTGATCTAGACAATGATAGCATCACGAAGCTAGTGAAATTTCTCACAAGTCACTGTGGCTTGCGATATCATCTTAACAAAATTAATCGGGGCTCTGCTTGAAGGAGGACGAAAAATCCGGGCACATCCTCTGTGACTGTCCAGGTTTGATCTGGTTAAGGAGACATATTTTCCACATGTTCGTCGGCGGATCTGCGTAATTCTGCCACTAAGGACATTCTATCCCTTATTAGGAAGGTAATTAGTCTCTTAGATTAGTAGTTACACGCTACGATACAATGGGTTGTTTTAAGTCGCAGTATCAGCAAATTGGGCTAGGGTTTTGTCTTAAAAAATATGTTTTAAATCATTTCGTACAAAAAATTAATCACGAATTCGAAATTAATCATTTTTTAATATTATCAATTAGATAACTGTTAATAGAACATAAATATTTTTAGTTAGTTATATAGTTAGTAATCGTTTCTCAACCGTGTGTGTTTTTGTCTCTTCTAGGTTACAACCCTAAACAACCATATCATAAGGTTGCTGTAATAAATGTACAAAGAACTAACGCTAACGCCAGCGCCAACGGGTACATTGTCTGCCCTTGGTAAGAGGGAAATTAGATGTGACGAAGAATGGAGAAAACGTTTACTGCATCAGCATTATTGGATCTACGCTTGGGGTGCGGTTCTGGCCTCAAAAATCTCTCCACCGATTTCGATTTCAAGCCAATTTCATTCAATTTGGCATTTCTAAACTCTGGGCATTCTCGTATACACCATCCTTCCAGCGTAGGCTTGGCCGGCCTCACTGTCGTGGCCCATAAATTCACCAACAGCATGCGCATATTTTCCTAAAATTGACAGAAATGAGAAGAGCAATTTCTACCATTTTCTTCTTTCAAGCTCACTTTTACAATAAAATGCACGATGAGTTTATATTTAAATGTGACATGTGTGAGTAAATCATTTCCTGAGTCGCCATTCCGGAAATAAACTTCCACCACCATATCGATCGATTTCATCAGCTTATTGCAATTAGCGATCAGCACCTCTGGACACATACTCAACGGTGCAACGTTTGAAGTAGGAAATTTAATTATTATTTTATTATATTGTTATAAATGAAATGTGTTTTTTGTTTTTGTAGGTTATCGACAACAAGAAAAAAAAGCCAAATCTGACATGCCAGTTGCTGTTCCTTCATAAATTTGTTGCTGCTGATAAGGGTGGTGGTTTCATGAATGTTTTTTTGCAATTGCACAAACCGTACCCGAAACCATACCAATGGATAACTTGTCAAATCACGAGGTTTTCGTGGTCAACGCAGAACTCAAATTTGACATTACTAGTTTACAGAAAATTTCCTGAGAAATTAGTTTGCTTGCTCTCTTTGTGTCATCTTTCTGAGTAAACGAAACCTTACCCGTCGATTGTCAACGTAGTAGCAAAGTTACAGTGTGTTTTACAAAACTTTGGAACACAAAATCAAACCGTACCTCGGGTACGGTTTGCAAATGGAACTTTTAACTGAAACTACGAGAATGAAATCTCAACTCTACCTAGCAATCGGAAAGAGCCATAACTAATTCAATTGATCTGCATGCAACACAGCATCAATTTAATAATTCAATTATCATATGCAGCAGCACTTAATACTGTACAGCAGACAACCAGCCGCCAGCAGCATAAAATTCTAACAGATAAAACACCAATAACACAATCAAAAGCAGGATCATCATGGCAGCATCATCAACAAAAACACGATTATATTTGAAAATGTTACAGCTGCTTTCTACAAGCATCCTGAACGAAGATTCAGCCAGGTATTCCTAGATAATAAGTCAATGTTAGATACCACAATAATCATGCTTACTCAATACATATTTAATTAAATTAGGGTACACGAAGTTATAAGATAAAATTGTTGCATATTTAGTTGCAACTGATGTAGTACATGACAGTATTGGTAGTCGAACCACTGTACCACAGTATAAAATGTATATTTATTTACATCTTTATTAAAAAATTTTCACAGTAATCTTATGTCGAGTTCTTTCGGGCCAAAACATCACTTTTTCACATTTTTTTGATTTATTCATATTTACTTACACTTAATGTTTCAATTCGAATATAGAAATAATCTAAACGAAAGAGAGATAGGTAACATAACATCGTTCCTTCTCTTTCTCTCCTTACCAAATGGCGACAAATTTGGTTACGCGTTCCTAAATTTTATGATTCTTTAAAACTTGAAAGAACTCCACATTATTATCACGAACTAAACTACAATATGTATTCTCTTTTTTGAAATGAAATGTTTTTTTTTATTTATTTTTCATCTCGAAATATCCATATTTGTTTTTATTAGCAATATCATTGATTAGACCCAATAATGCACGCCATAAATATAACCTACATGTTATTTTGAGTTTTGGGTTTGTCCACAAACGGATGTTGTGCGCCTAAACCTCTTGAAACAATAGCTTTAAAGAATTTTTTAAAAATTAATACAATATTTTTTAAAGAATACTTTCATACATTCATATATTTTTGGAACAAAGACTAAATCTGTCTTATCGTTGTTTGGCAAATAAAATTGCCTCGTCACTTTACTTGCAATTTATTTTATTAAAAAAGAACAATGATTTATTATTATTATTATAAACAAATAATAGTTAGTTGCACGATACAAAAGTCTGTACAGCAGGGGTGTCAAACTAAATTTTTCTTAAATGCCCAATTTTTTTCTAAAGAATATCAACGGACCAATATTTTTAAAAAATGCATGTGTGATACGTATATAAAAATTATTTTAGTATAGAAAACAGTTTACGTTTTTTGTACTATATATGTATCACATATATAAGGTGTTTCAGTCAACATTTCAGTGCTCAGTGGCGTTTTTTGTTACACACCGAAACCTATTTCGAGGATCCAGACTGTTTGCGCAGGTCTATGTACTGATCCTAACCTCTGTTGGGGTGAATCAGTACTTTGTTTGCGTTATGTGTTTTAACTACTGACCCTTACCGTGGGTGGGGTAAATCAGTAGTTGATTGAAGGACTGCTTTTTGTGAAGAGAGTAAATTTTATTTGGTCATGCTATTTATATAAAATTCTTAAACATACATTAAAATCATATATGAGAACATTATCTGTTTGGGCGATATGGTCTTTGTGTATTACATTTTTGGAACAAAATCATATGCATAACATAAAATCACCTAGGAGTATATATCTACGGACGAGTGCGTCGTGGAATTGCTTTCATTGGCTGGTGTCTTTATAATTGCTGTAGGCTTTTCCAATCACAACGTCGACGATGCTGCAAAATCAAAACACGACATTGTGGTTTTGTGTGTTGCGTCTTTAGGCAAACGATTTTCTTGTCTCGTCTCGAGTTTCGATCAAACTGCGATGCGTTGTTTGGTCGGCTACCGGCTTGCCTTATTGAAGACGTCAGCGAAAATTCTTTATCTCTGAGCATAGCTATGCCTATCTCTAATTGCTTTCTAATCTGACTTCTAGTATGCGACAGTTATTCCATTATAAGACGTTTTAGAGGAACTCTGTTGTAGTTTCGTTCACTGCATCGCATGCTGAGCCACGAGTTTTACTGTAATTAGAGGTTATTAATAATTTGGTTCGAAGGATCACAAAATGTAACTAAAATTTTCTTCAAATTATACGTAAATTTGTGTGATTGCTTTATTTATAGTTTATATAAAAAAACTAGCGTTCTAAAATGCCACTCTGCGTCTGAGGAGAACAGGAATAGCTATTGCTTCATTAATTTAATCCTATTTTTAATGAGCATAATTTCGTCTTTGATCCACTAACAGCCTTGGTAAGAACATCTGCTGCATTCTCGTTGGTTGAAACATAAGTTAAATTGATTGTATCATCTTCAACTTTCTCTCGGAAATGATGATATCTGATGTCTATGTGTTTCGTTCTTTGATTGTAGGCATCTGATTTTGATAAATTGATGGCACTTTGATTGTCCATTTGAATATGAACTGGTTGAGCGATGTCTGGATCTAATTCACGACCAAGATATCGTAACCAAATTGCTTCTCTTACCGCTCATGACACAGCTATGTACTCAGCTTCCGTACTCGAAAGTGCGATAATACTTTGTCGTTTGCTGTTCCAAGTTATACCACCATTACTTAGCTGGCAAACATAACCACTGAAAGAGCGTCTCTTGTCGACGTCTGATGCCCAATCTGCATCACAATAACTGGTTAAATGTTTTACATCAGATTTCGAATAACGCAATTTGTAATCTAATGTTCCTTTTAGATATCTTTTATCCTTTTTACAGCAGTCTAGTGTGGTCGTAATTCGAGTTGAAACAAGCAGAGAATGTCTGGTCGACTTCCTTGTACAATGAATAAAAGACAACCAACTAAAGACTGATACGGAATTTTCGTCATTTCATTGCGTGACTTGATTTTTCCAAAAAATCAGGAAGTCATCAACATAGATCGTAATGATCAAAGACAGATCATCATTTAAGAACACAAATGGTATAATTAGTTACTTAAGGTTGACTGGTGAATTTCCAGCTGCTTTTGCTTTTGAACTTTCAGCTTCAATTTTTCAGCTCTTGCTTTTTGCTTCGATTTTAATTCTTGTTTGTAAAGTTTTAACTTCTCTTTTTCAATTTTTTTTAAGAACTCGAACTTTTTTTTTTTTTCAATAATATGCTTTTTTAGTGAAACTTAAAGCATCTTTCATATAAATTTCGCAATTGTGGGCCGCTGATATAACCTCCGTTCACATTTGGGAATGAATTTTTGTTTGTTTTTGCAAAAGATTCAAACGTCTACACTCCAAATCTGATGCATCTTTATTGTTTCTCCGATTTCTAGGAGTGACTCGGGAATTCGATATCGTTTCTCCCTCTATATCAAAAGTATTTATGTTTTCTAGACATTCCATGTTTTTGTTATTTAGTTGTAGAGAAGTACTGCTGTTTGGTTGTAAAGGAGTACTGCTGCATGGTCTCTCTCTGTTGACTTCTGGCGTTAAAATGCTAAATGAGGTAGTATTTTTGAATGTTCGCGACGGAGGTGTACGTCTTTCCTCTACATTTACTGCAGTTGTTAGATTTATTGTGTTTCCAAATGCACGACCTGGTGGATTAAATGCTTTGTCAATCTGGAGCAAATCTGTTATGGTTTCCTCCAAAGCAGTAAATGTAAGCAACTTATTAGGGCCACCTCCCGTTGCCTTTAGCTCCGATTTATTATGAGCCATTTTCTTCCGAATTTTAAATTTCAAGTCTGTCTATACCTATAACGAATTAAGATATTAGATAGTCAAATTCATATATTATTTAAATACAGAATTACGGTGTAACAAAACCTTAATCCATTTATTAGTGTTTGCGCCTGCACGCAGTATGTCTAGCATCAATATGGTCTAGCCGTCAAATATGTGGCTTGATGAACTCTGATTGTCGTGCCGACAATTTTTTACGGTGTTAAAATAAAAAAACTTACACTTTTTCGTTTCGTTAGGCAAAATGGCCTGTTGGAGTATGTGTAATCGTCACAGGGATGGTGCCAATAAACTTTTATTGTGGAAATAAAACACCTTAAAATTCGTTGTCTTCGGATTAACAAAAAATCGATTTTTCTTTATTACTCTAAAATTATGATGATGGAGGACAAAAGAAAATGCGACGACTTGTTCGCTTCAATGCAAAAAAACAAAGAAGAAAAAGTATTGCCTTCAATCGGGCAGAAGAAACGAAGTGAACAAGAGAAATGCATCTTTCGACCACTGAACGTAATCATATTTTTGGTTCGAAAACATGGTTGCGTTCAGTAGTAGCAATATACTATTAAATTAATAGTTAAATTATTGCAATTACAATGGGTCTGGCGTTAACAGTGTTTCTTGTAGGAGGCCCCAAACTGTTAAGTTCTTCTGCGAACCGATCTCACAAACTCTACTCTGCTCTGTCTTAAAATCTTTTCCTGATTTAATGTAGCCACGAGCAATGTCAGGGTTTTGGCTCATTAAACTAACTAAGCATTCAAACTGTTGTTTGTTGGTAATTTTTAACCTAAAAAAATAAGACATATTTATATTATTACAAATAAATACATATTTCTTTTTGAAATTCATAGTATAAATAAATTTTAATGAAATTTTAGTGAATACTTTATTGAAACGTGTTATCAAAGAAAAGCGAACACTATTTAATATGTAAACAATATATTAACTTTCATTACAAAAAGGTTTAACAAAACTAAAAGCCATTCGGTGGCTGTACCAAAGATTGAAAATGTTATTTTGTGCACCGTTGTCCGAGCTGGCGTATAGAACATAAGTAAAAGTCGACCGACGTCTGCAAAAGGAACAAAGGAACTGTAAAAGCAATACACTTGTTTGATATCGCAAAGGCTGCAACCGTAGCTGTGTAGCATATATGTGCGCTTTATATAAAATAGAAATCGACTGTCCTCTCGCCGTCAGCTCGGACCACGGCGTGCATGTGTAGCACATGCAATGTGTATATTTATGAATGTACGTTATAAAGGGTGTTTTTTTGGGAGGTTTGTTTTTCCGATAGATGTCGTTTTATTTTATGACAGTTGTTTTGACAGCTCAAAGTGGCATTTCTACTCAGTATTGTTTGGCAAATCATTATGAAAAAAAAAAAAAAAAAAAAAAAAAAAAAAAAAAATGACATTTGTGAAAAATAGTCGTGGTAGCCATATGCCAGAAATTGTGTTTAAATGTTAAATGCCAAAAAATTAAATTAGATATAACACGTTATATCTAACGGGTGTTTTTTTAAGAGGTTGCCGATTTTTTTTTTGAATAAAACACATATAAAATTATGAAATGACCAAAATTTTTTTTTTTTTGGTAGATAATTTTTTGGCATTTAACATTTAAACACAATTTCTGGCATATGGCTACCACGACTATTTTTCACAAATGTAATTTTTTTTTTTTTTTTTTTTTTTTTTTTTTTCATAATGATTTGCCAAACAATACTGAGTAGAAATGCCACTTTGAGCTGTCAAAACAACTGTCATAAAATAAAACGACATCTATCGGAAAAACAAACCTCCCAAAAAAACACCCTATACAATGGTAATATGCAAGCAGAATGTGCTCGCTACAAAATCAACTAATTTTTTACCAAATTTATTTATTAACTTACATTTTACAACACAATTTTTAAAAGATACATATGAACAACATCAGATCTAGTCGTCAACTAAAATGTTATGGACAGAAAATGGCGATTTTACGACAAAGAACGATTCACAATCGACACTCATAATACCAATTTTTGTCGTCGAAAAGATATCGACACGACAACGACTAATTATAATTGGGGTGATTATCTTTAAGCCGTATTTGTTAATTTCGCGTTCCATACTGGTCCACTTTGTTTAAGACCATATATCGCCTTATTTAACTAACAGACTTGATTTGTACCATCGTGAAAACCTTCCGGTTGAACCATATATACATATGTCTTCTTTTAAATCGCCCTAAAAAAAATGCCGTAATTGCATCCATCTGATAAATTTTTAAACCATTTTTTTAACATGCGATCCGGCATTAAATGACAAAGCGAATCCCTTTCCACGACGATTGGTTCTAAGCACCGAAAGGACCCCAATACCTATCAAGACATTGGGCCAACGATCGTCAACACAACAAAAGGTTTGAGATTTGATCACTTGGATCTTGGAGTTGCTACAACAACCACAACAAAGCGAATCGATGAGTAACGTACCACTGGTGAATACACTTCTTCATAATCGATTCCATAGACCTAGACATAGATCGAGTAACGTTTTTAAAATCATCACGCTTGGGTTGAAAACCCGATTTTGATTTAATCGGTTTGTGATTTTTGAACAAATCCACCAACTGCCAAGCCCCATTTTCGACTAACGAATTACCTTCTTCTTGCATGGCCGATTTCGATTGTTCACAGTTTTTATTATTCAAAGCCGCATTATATATTATCGGCTCATCTACGAGTAAACCATAGGCACCATATGTAATATATCCATCAAATTTTCTTGGCTTTGGTGCACGACTGATTCTTTGAACTGTTTGTTGTCGTGTAACCCTACCAATGTGTTCATAAGTTTCATCATTTGCGTCATCATATATCGTTTCAATTGAAATGTCGGATGGAACCAATGTTTTTTCTAACTCATTTTCGATAGACTCACTAGATGATTCTGGAGGAGTACTGTTGGAAACGCTTTGTTTGTTGTGCCTCACTTCATTTGATTCCTCCTTTAGCTCTAAATCAGCTGAATCTTCTGTTAAAAGAATTTGATCAGAACCACTTTCGTTTATAAACATAGCGATAACATTTAGTACCTTCAGAAAATCCCACAAAAACCAATTTTTTGACTTTTTATCCCATTTCTTCCGTTTTTGCTTTTGGACTACCAAATACTTGAAGATGACTAACATCAACTTTATTTCCTGGCCAAACCTCTTTTTTATTTAATGTGGCATTTGCTGATCGATTTAATATATATGTTGCCGCGTTAACAGCTTCAGCTCAGAACAAGAAATCCAGCTTTGAATCAAACAACATACACTTGGCTTTTTCCACTAATTTTCTATTTGTTCTTTCGGCGATAACGTTTTGCTCGGGAGCATACGCAACTGATGTTGGATACCATTAATCTTAAAATATTTTTCGAACTTTTGATTGATGTACTCCGGTTATCTATAAATTGATGAATGGTTATCTATAAAGGCAAGTATGAATTAAGCACCACCGATTGATTTATTTTCCATTTTGCCTATTAAATCGGGATGAACTAAATCTAAAATGTTATTTGTGCGTGTCGTGCTATTAGTAAATGATTTTCGAGTTTGCTTACCTTCTTTGCAAATCTCACAATTTTTAATTTCAATTCAAATAAAAAACCAGGAACGCACAGAACATTATTAAAATCTATCTCGAATTCGTTTACAAGCACTTGTATTTTTCCGACACCTTTAACTGAATTTTCCAAAGTAATTTGTGTAATTTCGGATGATTTTATTTCGGTGAATAAGTTTTCAAATGGTGACATATGCTGTGATGATCCACTATCTATGTACCCCACTCAGTTTCATGGCAACGTTTTGAAAAATATGCTGCACTTGTAACTTCAACCGAATCTTGATGAAAATGCAACTTTTGGTTGTGAGTTTTGATTTTTACTATATTGTGGCTGTGACTTAATTTCACTTTTCGGCGAACGGCAATCTTTAGCCATATGCCCACGTTTGCCACAATTAAAACACTTGACGTTGTTTTTTGACGATGATTTTGACTTATTGTTGCTACCACAGTTTCCAAAGAACGGAATTATAACCGCAATTTAATTTCTATTTGATTGAATCAATTGTTCCAATCAAGTTCCATTATCATAGGACCAAAGTCATTCGGTAAACTAGCTAACAAAATGCTACCAAGCCACTCATCTGGAACCGATACCGTTCAATTTATTCGCAGTTTCAAATGTGTTGGATCGTTAGCCAACAATATATACACACAAACACGCACATCGGAAGTTACGTACTACTATGAGAAAATGACATTTGAGAGAATTGTCAGTTCTACTTCATACTTTTTCGTCTTTCAATCGAGTCGTCGACTGAGCAGCATCGCCGGACATTCGAGGGGGCGCTTCTCTAACGATTGTTTTTATTGACACACATCGAACGGTACCGACGAGAATGGCGCTTCCGCCGCACTGATGCATGCCATCGTCATTATCCGGATCGAAATATTTAATTGCCAGCACATTGTCCTGAACGATATTGCGATTTGTCGATTTAGTCCGCGTCCGGCATTTTGTACATTTAGTTGACGTTGACGTTGGGTATGGCCGGCATGACGGCATTACGATTTCGTTGCTGTTGTTGAAATAAATTATTATTCCGTTTGCGTAACAGTATCGTGCCAATTTTTCGCTTGGAGAACTTAATGAAACGATAGCACCAAGTCTCACAAATTGATATCGAATTTTTTGGACTAAAATTTATTCCATCCAAATATCGAATTTACTTCAAAAACACAAAATCAAAAAGAAAAATGCAAGCGTAGCGCACGATGTAGCCTCTATGAACAACTGCCCATGAAATCCAACCAACATTTTGGTCCTTCGAGAGCCGGATTCTTTCGTTTCGCAACACAATCAAACTCGTGGGTAAGAGACATAATAGTGATCGACCAAGTTCAAGTCTTTTGTGTGAAAGGTTAAGTAAAAGCCAGTTAATTCGCACGCATCAGTGGTGTGGCAATACAAAGTGCCATGGCGACGATTCGTGTAAAACAAGCATCGCTACAGTGGACCCTCCAGAGAGCAGTAAAGAAGAGTAATGGGATAACGAGTGAGACTCCAGGGGTGACTGAAGAGGTCACACAGGCACGGATCGAACACGTGGAATCAATCTATCGGGAGTTTTGCGAGGTGCAATACCTGGTCGAGGCTGTGTGCGGTGCGGAGGAAATCGAGGGAGAAAACGTAAAACGTGAACAAGCGGAGGATTATTACTTCGCAGCGATTTCCAACCTGAAGACAGTGACGAGACAAATATCCGCTATTGAGAGTCGCCAAGATGAGGTCAAATCATCACCAAATCAACAGTCGATCGATGCACACTTGCCTCGAATCAACGTTCCAATTTTCAACGGTGAGTACACCAGTTGGACCGAATTCGAAAATTTATTTGTTGACCTCATCCAATACAACGAAAGGCTGGCTAACTCGCAGAAGCTGCACTACCTAAAAGCAAATCTGACTGGCGATGCCAATTTCTTGCTCTTTGCTGTGTGTGCAGTGGAATGGGAGCGGCGAGCGGACAGTGCATTCTCGATCGATATTAACGCACAGTATGTGGAAGAAACATATTACTACGTTTTCATGCACCCAAGTTTGGGTTGAAATGCAAATTGGCATCGTGCGTTTCCATCTAGTTCAGGATATCCAATTAGGAATTCAACTAGCAAATCTATGAATAATATTAACCAAAGACTTATTGACCCTAATATAATTTCACATTTTACCACTAACCAGTTTGAATAGATAAAAACCTCAGTTTGGATTAACGATAACATTTTATTTTGACTTCTTCCTTGTAAGTTTGACATTAAGAAACAGTTAATGATAGTGGCAATTCCTGACGAAAACTTTCAAGAATTAATATTAATGAATTAATTATGAATTGATGAATAATTGATGCATTTAAGAACCGATAAAAGCCCTACTGTAACTTTTATTCAACCAAATACTATTGTTAAAAAACCTTAATAGCACTAAAGTAGAACAAAATTGCAATTCCCTTGACACGACGCGACACACTCGCGGTTGCTCGGCTTAGCTCGTCGGTCGGGCGGTCCTTGTCACGTACCAGTGACACCTCCTCATGAACAAAAAAAATTATTCGTGTCGACTTATAGAAAAATGACAAGAAAGCCACTTGGGATAGGTAGGAACGAGGAAAAGAGGATGTCTCGGTCTAAATGCAGTCAGGTCATTCTCTTTTAAACAAATACTTATCTCTAAACTATTTCTATTTCCTATAATTACGTTAAAACTATTGTATCGCGTTGGACATTTACCAAAAAACGATGGAGACGTGCTCTCCACAAAAATAAGAATAGCGAACTGAAATTTTCCGATTGCATAAAACTTAGGTTTCCTTTTATGTTTAATAAAAACCATTTACTTCAAAATTTAATTTATAAACCAGAGTAGTTTTATTTAATGTTTGATAAAATAAGTACAATTTGATTTTTTACGCTAACAGAAATTTAACAACAATACAAGAACAAGATGAATACAATTTAATTTTAACTTTATTTCAAAATTCAAAGGCGTAGCCGCTGCTGGTTGTCAGTAGACTCGTCAGCTTTGGATTGTTTTTTTACATAGAGAACTGACGTCACAGCTAAATGGAGAGCGTGATTGTAGCACAGTTGTTGCGTACACGGAGCTAGCTTTCCGAACTTCACCATAGTACTCGCTCCATCACTGATGACAGAAACAATGTCTGTACATAAATTTAGCTTAAAATCATTTAACTTAGATTCAACTAGTTCAAGAAGTTTTTTTGCTGGATAAGAGCCATAAATTCTTATTAAACCTAAGTTTTCAGAGTCATCGGCAGCGTAATGCAAGTGCACATTCAAGTTGTAACGAGGTTTTCCAGCCGGGGTAGACCTCAGTTTGACCAAGATTCAAAAGGAGGGTCGTTGCAATAAAAATTTGTTGTTTTGTGTCTTGGAATTTATATTTGTCTCTTTATTTTGTTTCGATTACAAAAGGTCATTATTCATTAAGTAAAAAAAATGTAAAAGTAAAAGTACAAAGTACTCATACTTTTGTTCCTATAATTAGGGAAAGAACGGGTTAATGGTAGTGGCAAGGTAGTACTATTGAGCCACTGTAGCTAAAAATGAAGGTTTATTGATTAAGAGTTTATACAAGTACAAAGTACTTGTACGCTTTGTTCCTAGAATTAGGGAAAGAACGGGTTAATGGTAGTGGCAAGGTAGTACTCTTGAGCCACTGTAGCTGAAAATGAAGATTTATTTATTAAGAGTTGATACATCAATGCAATACTTACTAACAAAATACAAAGCGTGAAGTACTTAGTATTTCGAACTCACAAGCCACCCCGAGAGAACGAGGGAAAAAACCACCGAACGCGAGTGAAAGGCGCCAACGCGACGATCCTGGGGCCAACCCAGCGACCGTTATTGACGGGAGCGTTTGAGAGGACAACCTTTTTAATGAGAACGCATTTTTGGTTTTGTTTCCTTTTTTCACTTTTTTTTTAATACTTCCAGATCGAAATTTTTTTTCGAAGAAAATTGACGAAAATTTAATCTTCACCTTAGAGTTTGGTTGCTCCTCAGACATAATCCTGCTTTCTATGTCGTTAAGTATTTTTAGTGATTGCGAGAGTAGCAATCTTCCTTCTAGCTTTTTTATCATTTCTGGTAGAAATTCAAAATTGCTCGCTATAAAAATTAAATCATTTCGAACCTGTGGATCTTGAAGTAATTTTTTGGCCTCTAAAATTGCAATGGCCTCAGTCTCATTCAAATTATTGAAAACTTCTTTAATTTTTTCAAAATGACGGCAATAGTACACAGCAGCCTCCAACCAGGTTCCCCACCATGTTTGGGAATTGATCACGAATTGCTTCTGCTACATTATGTAACCCGTGAACTATACATGTTACATGTAGCATGTTTGGGTAAATCAATTTTAATCCCTTACCGGCTTTAATCATATATGGTGCTGCATCACTTAAAAAAAGTAAGACATCGTTTTTTGAAATGTTTGGACCTAAAACCAGAAGAAGAAGATTTTCTTCAAATTAAAAAAATTAATGTAACAAAATTAACTAACCTAAGATAGTTATCGATTCATCGAAACACTGGGCGATTGTTGTTGAATTCGTTTTTTCCAACTGTTTCACATTTACCAAAAATGGTTTTTCTTCAAAATTTCAAATAAGATTAACCACTACAAATATGTATTTACATGAACTTCCGGGCTCTACCCATAAGATAGGTATATGTACTTAGATTGAAACCTCGGTAACCTTGCCCTTAGGGGGTCATAGGCATGCGCAATCTTTATTTCGTTATAATTATATATCGGATAATTCATATACTACCAAAAAATATATAGATTTAATACTAAAGCTAATTCGAGTAATTACTACTCCTAAGATGAGTATATTTAATCCGATCGCAATCTTGGTAACCTTGCCCTTAGGGGTCATAGGCATACTCAATCTTTATTTCGATATAATTATATATCTGGTTATTTATACAATATCAAACAAAAGATAATAGATCTAATACTAAAACAAATTCGAGTAAATACTACTCCTAAGCCGAGTATATTTAATTCGATCGTAATTTTTTGGTGGGCAGGGTCATAGGCCTACGCAATCTTTATTTCGATATAATTATATATCTTGTTATTCATATAATACAACCAAAATATAGATTTAATACTAAAGCAAATTCGAGTAATTACTACTCCTAAGATAGGGATATTTATAAGCTGATCCCAGCGAGAGAAAGGAAAACCCTTTTGCTACCACGCGCGATACGACCGGAAATGGAAGTATATACGATTCTTGTATATATATATGTAGCTATTTATATAAAAATAAAACGTAACATTTACCTTGTTTGGTGAATATTTAATCCGGTACGTCTTCCACGGCAGCGCTGACGAGATGGACGATCGGCATTCCTGGAATAAGGATTATTAATGACCATTAAGAGAAATTTAGCGGTAGGGCTTATCCCCTCTCCCGTTTCCTTTCTAGCGTAAAGAACCTTCTTTCTACACATTATACTTGTAAGCACTTAACTCAAAAAAAACTAACTGATTATATATATATCTAATCTATCCACATCCACATTACGGGTCGCTGTTCGGCAATTAACACGGCCGCCGTGTCAATGACTATCCACTAGGGTAGAGACCACTCGACGTCTCAGCAAATCCACCTCTGGCCAAAGCTCGGCAACTCCGAAAAAAGGATCCAGATGTGTAAAACTTTACTTCAGGCACGCAAATGATAGGTTAGTGCATCGCTGGTGCAGTATTAATCATTATGAGGCACTTTGCATATAATTATTAACTTCCGATCAATTTTTGAAATTGAATGATGACGCCTTTTTTCTCCTACTGTACCAGTCGACACGCTCTATAAAAAATATCGGACCGCTATCTGCAATTTCTACATCGACTCCATTTTTAAAAGTCACAGTTACGCCATTCTCCTTTATGGCGTTACACAAAAATGTGTATTTTTTAATGATTGAAAATTTTCCTTTTCATGCACAAAATGTTAGATTAGGGCACCGCGTGAGATATATTAAATGAGAACACTCGCCGAGCTTAGATCAGTACAAAGACTAACTTTATTATTCAATTTGATTAACGAAGAAGCATGCATAATTCTTGGTCTGTCCAGAAGGGATCAGACTGCGATAAAATTAAAACAAAGTCTCGATCTGTCCAGATGGGATCAGACTGAAAGATAAATAAACATTATATATTAATATGATCATACATAAAAGTCTCGGTCTGTCCAGAATGGATCAGACAGCGAGATAAATAAACAAAGTCTCGATCTGTCCATAGGGGATCAGACTGAGAGATAAATAAATCTTCAGACGATGCATATGAATTTTCTACGAGGCATAATTCCTTATCTTTAAGCACTAAAGCACAGAGTGCTTTAGAATTGAGGAAGTGCTGACGTCGCCGAAAGTGTTGACGTTACTCGTGTGCATTACTAATTATTATGACGAACTTTGCAAAAAAAAATTTATTAAAAATCCGATCAATTTTTGAAATTGAGTAATGAAGACCTTTTTGCCTACTGTACTTACGCGGCACGGCACGCACAATAAAATTTTCTCACCGCTAACCGCAAATTATTCTGCATCGACTCCATTTTAAAAAAGTCACAGTTACCCTATTTTTATTTAATGGCGTTACACAAAAATATGTATTTTTAATGATTGAAAATTTTCCTTTTCACGCACAAAATTAATGAATTAGGGCACCGATGGTGCATTACCAATTCTTACGACGAGCAAAACTTTATTAATCATGCAAAAACTTTTCTCTGATTTTGAAATCGCTGACGCCATTTTTTCCCACTGTGGCGGCGCGCACAATAAAATTTCTTGCCTGTTGTCCGCGAACTATCCTACATCGACCGCGATTCTTTTTTTTTTTTTTTCAATCACAGTTACGCCATTTTTCCTTACGGCGTTGCACAAAAAAAAATGAATTCTTCAGCAAGTTAAAATTTTTTCTTAGACAGGCACAAAATACTAGATTATGGCACCGGTTGTGCATTGCTAATCATCACGATGCGAAAACTTATTAATAATACGACAGTTTTCGGAAAATTTTGCATGGCATCGATGACGCCATTTTTTTTATGTGTCGACGCGCACAATAAAATTTTCTCACTCCTGTCCGCAATTAATTCGCGTCGACCGATTTTTTTGTTAAAAAAGTTGATGTAACTACCAATAGGGTTCCCATTGTGTAGTCGGAAACAAAATTAAAAAAAATCTCACGATTGGTGTACAGTCAGTAAAAATCTTAAGGAAATAATTTTATTTTCAAATTATAAATATGTACAGCACCAGCAAAGACCGACAGGCAAACTCTAATTCCGACAAGTACAAGAAACAAGACCCTTTTTTTTTTTTTTTTTTTTTTTTTTGTGTAGACCCTAGTCCAAGTGACTGACACCGCGACCTGAAAGATCTATTGTATCGATAGGGCATTAGTTGTCTAATAGACATACTACCTTCCTGATAAAAGATAATATATCCTTAGTAGCAGAGTTCTTCAACTCCACTGTTGAGCATATTTCCTTATGGAAGATGCGTTTCCTTAACCAAATAAGTGCTGGGCAATCGCAGAGAACATGTTCGGATGACTCCTCATCCTCTGCACAGAATCTGCATTCTGTTTGAGAGCCTACACCTATTTTGTTAAGATGATATCTAAGGCCACAGTGGCCTGTAAGAAAACCGACTAGTTTCCTAATGCTACCTTTATCTAAGTTAAGGATTTCTTTATATGTATAGGGTCTGATCAGTTGTTTGGATTGCCTAAGCCCTGGGGTGTTAACCCAATGAGCCAGACGAAGTTCGCCCTCCCAACTATTTATCACCTTCGTGGCGGCACACCAGTTGACGCCACAAAAAGGTTCAGGTCCTATGAATGCAGCCTCCGAACCTGCTCTAGCTAGTTCATCTGCGGCTTCGTTGCCTGCGATACCTCGATGACCTGGTACCCAACCGAGCTTAACCCTGTTGTGTCTGGCCAGAGATTGCAACGCTTCGTAGCAGCTTTTTACTGTTAAAGAGTCCATCGAGTTGGACGATAGAGCTTTAATTGCTGCCTGACTGTCTGAATAAATATATATTCTAACGCCTTTAACGCCTTTGCTAAGGTTTAACCTGGCACAGATCTCTATGGCATGGAGTTCGGCTTGGAAGACCGTTGGACTGTCTCCCATTGGTATCGAGACCCTTGTATTAGGTCCATAGACACCGGCTCCGACTCCCGATTCCATCTTAGATCCGTCAGTGAACCAAACCAGTCCATTAGTGTCTAGTGTCGGAGCACCGTTTGACCAGCTTGCGCGGTCTGAGATCTCAACTTCAAATAACCTTCCGAAACAGTACTCCCTGACCATAACGTCCGGTATTGTGCAGAACATGTCTCTTTCGGGAATTGAGTTGAGAATACTCAGGTGTCCCACAAGGTCGCCTGGTTTATACTTAAATTCTGCAGCTTAATAGCGCATCTAGCGGCCGTCTTCCTAATGAATGCCTGAAGGGGCGAAAGACCTACGATAGCTTCTAATGCTGTCGTTGGGCAGGTACGCATAGCACCTGTAATACCTAAACAGGCAATCCTTTGGAGCTTCTGAAGCTCGTTTGCCGTTTTACGCTCGAGTGCCTTGGGCCACCATATTATGGCCGCATACGAGATTATGGGTCTCACCATCAACGTGTAAATCCAATGTATCATCTTAGGATTGAGGCCCCAAGTACTGCCGTAAAGTCTCCTGCAGGCCCATAGGGCCCTTGTAGCGCGTTTAGTAGCAGACTTAATATGAGCATTCCAGTTAAGTCTTTTGTCAAGGATAACTCCGAGGTATTTGACCTCGCTGGAATACGTAAGAGTGGTGCCTTTAATGATGATTGGATTTAAGTCAATCAATATTCTTTTAGTAAAAGGCACTAGAACCGTCTTGCAAGGATTGATGGATAACCCTTCCCTGCTGCACCAGTCTAAAACTGTTAAAAGCGCACATTGCATGACAGCAGAGATAGTCTTGCAGTGTTTGCCTCTTATTATAATTGCCAGGTCGTCAGCGTAGCCTATGGCAGTGTAGCCTAATCTGTGTAGATTGGCCAAGAGATCGTCTATGACCATTGACCACAGAAGGGGAGAGAGGACACCTCCTTGGGGGCATCCCT
The DNA here is from genome assembly GCA_947095585.1 of Nephrocerus scutellatus. NCBI lineage: Eukaryota > Metazoa > Arthropoda > Insecta > Diptera > Pipunculidae > Nephrocerus > Nephrocerus scutellatus. Next base: position 103,408,422 of record OX352763.1, on the reverse strand, counting down.
TGACTGCGGTCACAGACACTGACACTCCTCCTGAGGAAGATGTGATATCTCGACTCTCGAGCATAGCCCTAATCCATTGATTGGTCGAGGTTTCGATACCCTTATGACTAATAGCTCTCTGTATAGAGTCATAGCCAGTGTTATCGAAGGCGCCTTCAATGTCCAGAAATGCACACAAAGCAACCTCCTTGGATCTAAAAGTTCCTTCTATCTTTTTAACCAGATAGTGGAGGGCACCTTCTGTGCTTTTGCCTTTTCTGTATGCATACTGGCTTGAGTGCAGAGGAGCAGATATCTCTAGTCTGCCTCTAATATGAACATCGATGAGTCTCTCCATGATTTTCAGGACAAACGATGTTAGACTGATAGGTCTGTATGATTTAGGTAGCTCGCTAGGCCTATTGCCTGGTTTGGGGATAAAAATCACGTTTACCTGTCTCCAGGCGACCGGGATGTACCCCCAGTTGTAGCTAGCTCTAAATAATAAAATTAAGATTGGAAGGATTGCATCGATCGCCTTCTGTAGAAGAGCGGGAAAGATGCCATCCCCCCCAGGGGCTTTGAATGGTTTGAAGGAGCCTACTGCCCATCTAACCTTATCTGAGGCAAATATCTTACCAGATAAACTATTGGTTCTACTAGCGATGCTAACCCTTCGGTCAATCGTGTTCGAGTTTGTGTGTGGTACACTGTTGTACGAGCCGGGGAAATGAACATTTAGAAGTGTTTTCAGTGTGTCTTCCCGGTCCATCGTGTAGGTACCGTCATTCTTTTTCAACAGACCCACAGTATTTGTCTGATCTTTAACGAGTGCCTTGTGGATTCTCGCAGCTGCAGGCAGTTCAGCGATATTTTCGCAGCACTTCCTCCACGTGGCCCGCTTAGATCGTCTTAATTCAGAGTTATACTCTGTAAGGGCGGACTTATATTCGTCCCAGCTCTTCGTGCGTTTAGCAGAGTTGAAGAGTTTTCTTACTTTCCTCCTGAGCTTGGCCAGTGTGTCGTTCCACCACGGAACTTTGCGTTTACAAAGATTAGTTTTGACGACACAACTGTCATGGTAGGAAGTAAGCAGTAAATCATTAACTTGGTGAGCTGCCTCGTCTAGTACCTCTATTGAGTCAATTGGTGAGACAAGCAAATCTAATTTAGAGAGAACTATTCCTCGATAAAGATTCCAGTCGGTAGACTTAGGATCATATCTGGTAGAGGCATGCTCCAACGGGCCTGGAATGTCAAACCTGATGTGTATGTGGTCTGACAGCGGTGCCTCGTCGGACACATGCCAGTTAAAAATGGAGTTTGAGATAAAAAGGACTCGCGAGTGTGAGATCTAGTACCTCTTCGCGAATCGCATTTACGAAGGTTGGTTTTGAGCCCTTGTTTACGATATCTACATTATTGCTAATAAGATAGTCTAAAAGACACTCACCCCTTCTATTGATACCGCTGCTTCCCCATACCTCATGGTGCGCGTTGGCATCGCATCCTATGATGTACTGGATGTTCCGATCTTTGCAGTACGTGATCATATCTTGTACCTCTTTAGGCGGAATGGTATCTTCATCGCCGGGGAAGTATGCCGAGGCACATACAATGTTGTGTTTTCCCCTCTCGGTCGGAACCTCCACCAGAACGGCTACCAGGTCCCTAGTTATAAATTCTGGAATGGGAAGGAAGTTAATATTAGATCTAATAAGGCAGGCCGCTCTTGGAACTGCCTCCCCACATTTTACTATCAACTTACCTTTCCCGTCCTTTAGACCCTTCACCTGTCCGCTAATACAAGACAAGAAAACAAGACCCTTACTCCAGCACGAAACTCAACCGACTGTCCCCAAACCATCGCCCAAATCACCCATCTCGCCTTTTTTTTTCTTGATTTTTTTTTCTCATGTCTCGGTTAATTATTCTCCTTAACTTTTTTTTCTCTACCCTTGTCTGGTGTGTGTGTGTATCGTTGCCCACTAGTCATCACGATGCATAGCGTCGCTATCCGGTGATGCTAACATGCATTGCGAGCCAAAACCAAAACCTTCTCTATAGAAAGCCCAACTCTATAGAGAAACCAAGACCAAACGCATGTGTGTTGGGATGTGGATACAGTGTACAAAAAATAAGTAGTCGCAAAGAGCGAGAAACGTAAGATGTGGTAGTGGGAAACAGAAAAATTTTATATGGATTTTGCTCTTTAGTTGATTACTAATACAAATACGTTTGGTCTAAATCTAAGCATGTATCTGTGTACGATCGGAACACTCGGGCTTTCCATAGAGACTGCGCCAAAAATGTAACTTGCTTGAAGTTATACTAAAAAAATGTAGTTTTAATTCCGGCCAACTTGCCAGAAAGAGACTTAGAATAAAAAACGCACAAAACTTTTACAGCAGTGAAAAGTGGTGACTTTATTATCTGATGGTTGAACTAAATCTGAAGTAAATCTGATCTTACAATTCTAATTTATAGAGAAACCTCGGTTGCCAAAGAATCATGCGTATTGCATAAGCCAAGATACAAAGCGCGTGTAGGCTATTAAGTTATAAATAGATTTAAATGAACGATTGGTCCAGCTACGATTCTGGCCACCTGAATAAACAAACGATTCTGCATCCGGAGCAGTACGCAAGACTACGCGAGATATTAATTAGGGTTTTATTCAACAAAGTTGTGCACAACTTTGTTGCTCTATATTGTCCATACGCAACGTGTATGCGCAGCTGTAGAGTCATAAACTTTGGAATGTTAATAGATCATAAATTAAGTATAAAGCACGCAGCTGCAGAGTCATATGCTTTGGAATGTTAATAGATCATAAATTAGTATAAAGCACGCAGGAGCAGAGTCATATGCTTTGGGGATGTTAATTGATTATATGCATTAGAATATGTTTTTAGATGTTTGGGGATTTGTGGGTATGTCACTATAGAGATCCCCTAGCACACACATTCCTATGACTAGTCTTCACATACTCACATCTTATCGACCATAATAAGTAATAGAAAAGCTTTAACTTTATACTGAAGTCCTACAGCCCCATTTATAATTCAATAGATTTGCAAAAGGCATAAACATTTTTACTTGTGTGGTCAGAAATTAGCTGACTTGATTGATCAGGTATTTTGTTTGATTTCTTTTGTCTATTTCAGGTGCAGATGAGTTAGTGGCGTAGTGGGTATATGACCGAAATAACCGAGAAACATTCGGTATGGTTGATGCCAATAGAGGTTTCGGGGTCGACGTGAAGGTGTCTTAGGAAGGTTCATTATTTTTATTGATATTGTGGATTCCTGTTGTGGAACTTGTGTAGAAGGCATCGGCACATTTCTTACTATGTCCATAGAGTGATCAATTATGATCAGTTTGCCTGTACCGGTCTTCTTATCGTGGGATGAACGCTCATACTGTTCATCCCAGCTCTCTGTGGACAAAAACTTCAACTCGCAGTATATGCACTTATACTCGGTTGATCAACTGTGTTGCAAGAGATGCCGATCAAGTAAATGCTGGAACTGAAAGACCTTCCTGCACTTAAAACTGGCAAACATGCCACTGTCCTGCGCATGTAAATGATAATTTAAGTACACCCTGTTGAAATGAAATAATTTCAAAACATGAACGGCTTAATTAGTCATATCTCAAGTACACTGGCCTGACTCTAAATTTACTTTTTCGTAAAGATGCCGCAGAATTTCTTACAATAAAATTGTGCCTTTGAACGATGATGGTTAATCTCGTGGCCTAGCATGCTGTTTGTCCTAAAATAGCAGCCAAGTTCCAAGGCAGTGGAATCTGTCCCAAGCGAAGTAGTTGGTCATACGATCCAGATCGTACATCAAAAGTCATCATCCTGCGGGAGCGAATGCGCAAATAAAAATTGAAACTACTATTAGTTTACTATATATATATATACTATGTATTAGTTTTTATTTTTTAAGAATGTAATTCTACAATAATTGGAAGCAAATGGCGGGTTAAATACTATACGCAGTCTGTGACAAGTGTAGCTCACCTTGTTCTTTGGAAAAGAACAAACATTTCGAATGATCCCTGACCTCTATTCGACATCTTATTAATCTCCCTCGCTGCCTTCACTCCGATTGGGAATCATGCCATTGCCAGAGCAATTCGGCTGACCGAAATAACTGAGAAACATTCGGTATGGTTGATGCCAATAGAGGTTTCAGGGTCGACGTAAATGTGTCTTAGGAAGGTTCATTATTTTTAAAGATATTGTGTAATCCTGTTGTGGGACTTGAGAAGAAAGCATCGGCACATTTCTTACTATGTCCATAAAGTGATCAATTGTGATCAGTTTGCGTGTACCGGTGTTCTTATTGTGGGATGAACGCTCATACTGTTCATCCCAGCTCTCTGTGGACAAAAACTTCAACTCGCAGTATATGCACTTATACTCGGTTGATCAACTGTGTTGCAAGAGATGCCGATCAAGTGAATGCTGGAACTGAAAGACCTCCCTGCACTTAAAACTGGCAAACATGCCACTGTCCTGCGCATGTAAATGATAATTTAAGTACACCCTGTAGAAATGAAATAATTTCAACACATGAACGGCTTAATTAGTCATATCTCAAGTACACTGGGCTGCGTCTAAATTAACTTTTTCGTAAAGATGCCGCAGAATTTCTTGCAATAAAATTGCGCCTTTGAACGATGACGGCCAATCTCGTGGCCTAGCATGCTGTTTGTCCTAAAATAGCAGCCAAGTTCCAAGGCAGTGGAATCTGTCCCAAGCGAATAAGTTGGTCATACGATCCAGATCGTACATCAAAAGTCATCATCCTGCGGGAGCGAAGGAGCAAATAAAAATTAAACTACTATTAGTTTACTATATATATACTATGTATGTTTTTATTTTTTAAGAATGTAATTCTGCAATAATTGGAAGCAAATGGCGGGTTAAATACTATACGCAGTCTGTGACAAGTGTAGCTCACGTTGTTCTTTGGAAAAGAACAGAGATGTCGAATGATCCCTGACGTCTATTCGACATCTTATTAATCTCCCTCGCTGCGTTCACTCCGATTGGGAATCATGCCATTGCCAGAGCAATTCGGCTGACCGAAATAACTGAGAAACATTCGGTATGGTTGATGCCAATAGAGGTTTCAGGGTCGACGTAAAGGTGTCTTAGGAAGGTTCATTATTTTAATTGATATTGTGGATTCCTGTCGTGAAACTTGTGTAGAAGGCATCGGCACATTTCTTACTATGGCCATAGAGTAATCAATTGTGATCAGTTTGCGTGTACCGGTCTTCTTATCGTGGGATGAACGCTTATAATGTTCATCCCGACTCTCTGCGAACAAAAACTTCAACTCGCAGTATTTTTATGTTAAACTTGGAACATTATAAATGAACTTCGTCCCAAACAATCCTGAAAAAGGTGAGCATGTCAACCAATAGAGTAGCACTAAGAAAGGACAACCGCATTATGCAAAGGTCCGCGCCGAACTAAATAAATATAAGTGTATTACCGACTACATTGTATGATCATATCATACCACTAAATTACATTAAAAATATTTATTTATATTACATATATTATATGTACATGCATATTACATGTATACATATGTAATTTGACACTTCACACGCGCATATGGTATTAATTTTTCACTGATATGATACGTTTTTCACTTATACGGGTATTTTAGCACACGCGTTGATTCAATACCTTTATACGATTTTTCGCGTCGTTCACTTTACATATTTTGGCTGCATGACCGGGGTCCTGGTCTACGACATCCTTCCTTCCTTCTATGTGTGTCGTCTGACATTTCACACGCGCACATGGTATCATTTTCACACTGCATAAGATACCTTATTTACTTATACGGGCATTTTCAAAATACGCGTCGATTAACACCCGTATGCGATTTTACGCTTCGTTCATATGTCACTCACATATTCGAAACGATTTAACGTGTCATTTGGACACCAAAAAGAGACACGAAATTAGAGAGGCCCGAAACTAACCGTGTAAAAAGCGATACAGAACAAAAGTTAAAATCGAATAAAACGAGTAACCGACAAAAAAATAATTAAATTAAAAGTAAAAATATAATTAATAAAAATTAAGTAATAATTTAATATAATCTGACTAATCTATCCTGTTTAACATCATCTATCCTGTGTAATAACTAACTCAACTAGCTCATCTAACTCATCTTTCTCAACTGCTTACAAACTAACCTGCCTAGGTTGAAGCTGAAAACGTTCAACGAACATAAACACTTAAATGCGTCTCGAGCTGCCCGGCATGTCTTTTGTGGAAGCAGTCCTCGAGTGCCTGACAGATCCCTACAACTTCGACCGCTTTTCGCGCCGATGTAACCAGCAGCCCTAGGTGTACTAGTGGGCGAAGACCTAGGTCAACACCCTCTCGACCCTCAAGGCTTTGCCATAGAGTTTCCGTAGTTCGTGGTTCTGGATGACCGGTGGAAATTATCCTCGAGCAACCTGACAGACCGTCATATCGCCACCCGGAACTCCAACGCCTTTCCAGTAGATTTTCTGAAGGAAGGGAAAGAGCAGAGACAAGCGCCGCGACCCAAGGATGACGTTTGCGACAGATGACCGCACCATCTGTTTGTGGTCAAGGTAGACGAAAATTTGTAAAATTAGTAATAAACATATATTTTTATATGTTTAGTTATTTATTTTCTAGTATTTCAACAATTTTTTCCTTACTAATGACAATTCGATCATATGTCGCACTGATTTTTTCTTTTGTGACGACTTTTTCAAGGAGTTCCAGCTTTTTGGTATAATACTTTTCTTTTATCTGGTTCTTCATTTTTATGCTTCTTGTGACTGCATCTGTAGTATTAATGGTTTGCGTCGATCGTTGGGCAGCCACATTACGTTCTAAAAAATTCTCACATATACCTAGTTCAAAAATCAACTCTGAGTAATAATAATTAATTGATTACTTTTTTAGGGGGCGCATTACCGCTTGATTTGGTTACTTCTGATTCTTCAATTATTGCTTCTTCTTCTTGTGTTGTTGACTTGGTTATTTGGGGCTAGTGACGGCCAACTAATTGTGCTGTGGTATTTTGCAAGGTGTAAGATGGATTGACAAAAGAACAATGTATTTGTTGATGGTAGGATTTTTAAACTATTAGATGTTCATCTCAAATTCTGAATATAATCACTATCACTGGCATTTGGGGGTAGTTCCTAAACATATTACAAATAAACAATTGTACCAAAAAACCTGTAGACTCTGTCACATCTCTATGACCAGAAACAGTGGCATCATTTATTAAATAAGAAACCCTTGTTTCTAGGTCCGTCAAAATAATTGTTGTTTGACCACCCCTACCTGTACCCCACGCACATTTTTTAATGGCGCTTAGCTTGAGTTTTACGTCGTTTTTAATATCCTGCCAACACTATTTATAAAAAAATGTTAATATTTTAAAAAAAACCCAACCCATACAATTTAATTTTAATTTTTTTTGTAATTTTCTTTAAATTTTTGAAATTTGATTTGCTGTAATGTCTGAATGTACTCCCCGTTGTTAATTTGTCGCGCTATAGTTGTGTGGTTCTCGCGTAAGTCTATTCAGGGTGAAATGTCAATGAATACTAAACACAAATGCTTCCGTATATAGAATTTCGTCTGTATGTACTCCATGTTGTTATTTTGTGCGCTATTTTAGCTCTGCTGTTGTGCTCTCTTGATGCGCCTGTGTTGTTGTATGGCTCTTGCGTATAGACTTTTTGTGTTGGATTATAGTTGTTGAAATTTTTGGAATCTTCTTAGGTTATAAGGTTAAAAAACCAACAAAATGGCGTATTTCAAGTATGGCGTCTGAATCGTAATTTCAGCTGACGTTGATACTGAATGATAGGATGATTTCTTTTCTTTACTCACTATATTTTCCTTCGGTCGTACAGGAAAAACAAATTATTAATTAATCACGTCGGAGAAAAAATTTGGCGGTATTTTAGTCTATTCAGAGGAACCTGTTTTGTAATCGATAATCCACGTTGTACCTTTCTTAAATTTGTTTTACAGTTCACCACTATGCTGGTTAGTGGAGCACCGACCGATAACTGCGAACACTTTACAAATTTAATAATCTTGCAGACAAGCATGTCCGCTGCCACTACCGATCGAAGAACAAGTGGCTGTTGCTTTTTCTTCGTGCTGCTGCTGCGGTTGCGTCCATGAAAGCATTTTGTGTTCCTGGTGCATTTTCAGTTGTACGTGAGTGAGCAAACCAGTCTTCTTTTTTGTTGCGCTACACAACATACTGGTCGGTATGTTGCGTCCGGAAAATACCTACACATTAAGAAATAATATAACGTGAAGATTATAAATTATTTTAATTATTTTTTTTTACCTCCATCGCTCTGACTACCGAATGCTCCAATATTCACGTACGTGATGCGATACTTTGCATCACAAGCGGCCATCAGAACAATGCTAAAATACTTTTTGTAGTCAGAAGTATTGGCTTCCACTTTTTGGCGGGCATCTGATGGAGCCAAAACAATTGGGCATATTCCACATCGTCCAAAAGTCTTTTCTTATTTCAATTAAATCTTCGGAACTCGGTTCAGATACATATAAAGGGTATAATGCATTCCGCATTATACCGCCTGTTTCCAAAACTATCTGACGAAGCGTTTTCTTGCCTAATTTAAACGACCAGGAAGTAGACTGAATGGAAGTTCCTTGCGTGAAATAACTGAAAACAAAACAAGTTATTGAGTATTACAGTTTTTAAAATAAGTTTATCTATTATTTACAGTAAGAGCACAGCCAGACGACATTCTGGATTGACTGGCTCTCTAATCGATGTTTTGATCATATATGGCCGTATGAGGTTCAAAAGAACTCCATATAGATTTTTATCCATTCTTGTGTTAATTAAAAAACTGTTGGCTGTCTAGTTTCTTTATTTTTAGGAACGTTACAGCGAAGAAACCACTTGGATTCCGATCGCGATTTATTGGCCGTACGCTGCAGGATCGTTGTCGTTTATTTTTCTCTTCTTCGATTTGATCCATAAATTCTTTGAATTCTGATAACATGTTGAATGCACATTGCATCATCTTTGCAGTTTTGTATAAGTTTAAAGATGTTTCATTCATTTTTAGCACCACTATATATATTATAACTTTTCACAAATAAAGTACATACTAAAAAAAATGATTTCAAATGACAGATAGTCAAGGTGACAAAATTACATTACGGTCGGATGAGAAACTTTAGAAACTTTTGGAAAGCATTTCGTCGGATTTTGACTTTAATGTAAGGGGTCGAAATTGCATTATAGTTGAGCCTTTATTCTTTTATTCTAAACATGAGTGGCGTTGGCATCCCAAGCAAGTCATCATGGTCATCCTGACGAATAATTTTGGGACTAAGACTTTTGAGCTACTTGAGGTGGTCACTTGTCTATTTTTCTTAAAAACACAGCACTACTTAAGGGCTTTCTTGTGTTGAAATAATAAAAACTTTTTGAGCTGGTTGAGGTCACTATTTTTATTTTTATTTCACTTAAGAACACTTTTCCTTTAAATTATTATTCGCGTACCTGAGCCCCACACGTTGGGCCGTATTAGGCAAGAATTAAGATTATTATTTTTCAGTGATCAAACGAGAATCGCATTTTTTTAATTTTTAATCCAATAGAACTTTTATACGATTAAAACCCATATGAGAAATTTATCATTGAGCCGGAATTTGGCTGCTGGTTAGGGAGTCTAGGTGCCACCATTAGGGTACACCAACAACAACCTGACTCCTAAGCTCCAAACACCCGATTCGAGAATGCTTAAATTTAACATACTGACCACCATTAGTGTCTGGTGTAGCGGAATGATCAGACACTTACATGGTTACGCGTAGATCCCTACCATGTTGCCAGCGCTGTCACACAAGTTTAAATTATGTGAAAAAAGAACAATAATATTTTTAATTCAAGTAAAAATAAGACAAAACACGGTCAATTACAAGTACAATACAATTCAGAAAATTAATCAAAATGAAGACACGACCGCGCGGCTTAGTAGATTAAAAAGAACTCCTCTCCTGTTGTGCAGTCACCCTCGTTTTCGCTTTAAAGCATGTCCCACACATGTAGTGCTTTTAGCAGCCGGTACCACGTCCATAGTTTGATCAGTACCGTCAGCAGTAATCCAATACCGCCCGCAGCAACGACAACGACTATCAGCTTGGCTAACAGATAACAGATAACACCAACCTACGCTGACTTGCCTATTTATCAGGCTGTCAATCACCCGTGTGGTGATTCAGCCGACCTACATCAATATCTTCTACGTAGGGCGAAGAAAATCGACGCTTAAGAATTTGAACGACATGTGAGTAGCGCAACGACCCAAGAACGATGATGCCAGATTTAAATTAACGTAGAACTAGGTTAGGTCCTCGATGCGTGTTGTGGAAAGTAATGCATTCCAAGTAAGGAAATGCATATACCCGCATCGACATTTAGTCATCCTACAGAAGACCTATGTGTCCGCAAATCCGCTCAACCAATTGAAATGTATACATACAGGATAACATCTCGTTTGGCAGGATAAGGATTATGCGGACGGTACTTCTGCAAATATCCTAGCCGAAACAAACGAAATTTACGAAATTATAAGCACCAAGTGGTTGTGGGTTATTAGAACCAAACCATGGTAGTCATCTAGTGGATGTGAGACAGAGGATAGAAGAAAGAAGATAGAAGATAAGAAGATGCATAATGGTCCGAAATGTCAGTCTCGATAGCGGCCGAGTATATTTGATGTTCCGGCATGCTGATAGCAATGTGATCAATTAACGAAGACGTTCCTGTGGCCATGTCTGTTCTTGTATGGGCTTTTATAATATTTATAAGTCCTTTTTACGCTAGCATTTCCTGGTAGTCTTTGACCCAGCTTTTTGATACGTCTTGAGCATTAATGTTAATGTCTCCCATGATTATGATTTCCTTTTTCCCACTGGTTTCTTGCAAGTTATTTGCCAATTCTACAATAAAATCGTTTATACTATAGTCCGGAGGCCTATAAACCGCTAGTAAAAGTTTTTCTTTGTCCTTTTCCTTTACTACGATCTTTAAACATTCAAATGATGTTGTTTCAATTTCAAATCTTTCGTACTTACTAGTATTCTTTATGTATATTGCAATTCCTTCACCTCTACGATGGTTTCTATATATTTAGAAATTCGGAGTGGAAGCCATCTATTGTGTAAAACAAATTTGTTTTGCCTTGTCAGCTGGTTTTTGACATAAACTGTTATGTCGTTGACCTCAGAATTAGAGCTTGCACTAGCTGCAGATTGCATCACATTATTTAGTCTTAAATTTCTCCTTATACGAACATGTTTAATAAATACCGTTTTGGTAATGCTAGATGCAAACGTAGCTATGATTTGGGAATTTTTAGTGTTTTTGGATTTCGTTCTGTAAATATCAATAATGTCGCGATCGTTTAATTCAAAGTTTATGGTTTTGCCTGCACTTTTAACCATTTCAGTCAGATTTTCTTGTGGATTATTTGTGAATAATTTCAATGTTGTTTTTTATTATCTGCTGTTCAAGTGTGTTAATTTGAGTTTGCATTTTGTTGGTTTCTTTTAACTCCGCTATTTCTTTTGTTAATTTTTAAATGATGTTGTTTTTCACCATATTGGCATTAATATTGCTGTAATTCTGTTATAACAGTGGTCGTTATCGCTTGTGGCTGCTCTGGGCTATTTGGATTTTTTTGAATTCCTACCGAACATTGTTGATTATCTACTGGATTCCTGCAGAACTGACATTTCCATGCCTTCCTTCTGGCTGACCTATAGTTCTCCACGATTTTTCGATGATGGTGGTACATCCGAAGTGCAATTTACGCGTGCAGTTAGAGCAAGCAACGAAATCGCCCTCTTGAGGAAGCCGTTCATTGTAGTGACTACAGACATACATACCGTAAAAATAGCAACAACAAGGTTAAACGGCTACGAAGAGAGCAGACAGCAGGCAAAGAAACTCTAAATACTCGAAATATATCCGTTTTCTGACTATTTTTTTTATTATTTTTTATAGTTAGTTTTTTGAATTTCAAAACGCATATACTCTTTATTATTTTTATATGTCACCTTTAAAAATTCACTATTCTAGGATAAGTTATTTTATATATTATAAATTTATATTTTATATAAATATACAAGATAAAAGATAAAAGATACAAGATAAAGGTATAGAATGGAATACAGAAGATAAAGGAAAGAAGATAGAAAATCTAAGTTAGAAGCTAGCATAGATAAAAGATAAAAGAAAAAAGATAAAAGATAAAAGATAAAAGATAAAAGATAACAGATAAAAGATAAAAGATAAAAGATAAAAGATAAAAGATAAAAGATAAAAGATAAAAGATAAAAGATAAAAGATAGAATATAGGAAGATACTAAGACAGATAGATAGTGTTGAAAAAGAAAAATGAAACTGTTGATGCCTTCTGGTATAGAATGTGAATGGGGAAGTGAACATTTGGTTTGATTGCGTAACATCTTGCAATTTCTTGTTCCATTTCAAATTTTCTAAACTATAATTTAATGCAAAAATAGCTGCTATCCGTCGTTTCTCCGTAAAAATTCACAAAACTATTACAAAAAAACTTACGTGTAGTTTTATCATGCAAAGTACATTTCTTTCGCATACACGTAGATGTTGTTGCCGCTTTGTCTCAGAATTTCACAATCGTACACAGCTATGTCTAAATCGAATAAAATCCAATGGAATCCGATTTTATTTTTATCTAAATTTAGTTTTAAATATTGAATTTTATGGATTCAGCGCAAACTGGGCCCATAACCTGTTGATTTATTTATATTTTTGTCGTAAACTTTATTGATAAGAAAAATGAAACTGTTGATGCCTTTTGGTATACGATGTGAATGGGGAAGTGAACATTTGGTTTGACGTTTACGTTAATGACAAGAGAACAGAGTGCGTTCAAAAATTCAAAACAAAACTAGACAGGAAGACAGAAAAAGGAAGATGTAGGACAAGGAAGACAGGAGGAGAAAAGGTTGAAAATTTGGGTAGAATATTAGGAAGACAGGATGACAGGAGAAGGAAACAGAAACTGTCTATGAGATTAACGTGGTTACCTGCAAGAAACGCATTACCCCACGGTCCTCTTCGGACACGGATTCGGTTTTGAAACGCCAATCAACGCCCATCCACAATATATTCTATTGCAGATGTATCAGTATAACTGGGTGCAAGAGCCCAGTGTTCTCACTGATGGGAGCGAGACCTATCTAAATCTCTGCCATTCTATGGGTGACGGCACCCGGTTGGTTCAAACGCAACTCCACGCCGACTATTGTCTTCCCGCTTGACATAACCACAGATACCACGAAAACTCTCCGAAGGTCCGCTCCATCTGCCGGGGACAGACATTCATCCGTGAGCTCCCCGACACCCGTGGTACCAGAAAAATCTCCGGTGGGATTTCGTAGCAACCACGCGAAAGCTAGCGGCCAGAAGCTAAGCTAGCAACCAGCAGCCACCAATAACGCAGCCACTACTCCAGTTGAGTTCCTCAGAACTCGGGACTGTCGAGTTCCCATCTCGCGCATAAATCGTTGGAAACCTCGAGCTGTGAATTGGGTTCCATTACATCGTCAGTCAAATTACCGTCCCTAAGTCGTCCAATTCCGTCCAAGCTGTCCATCTGTCCTTTCGTTCGTAATTAGTCAGTCAGTCTGCCGACGCCGACACCCGCAACACCAAGCTGCCTAGAACATTCAACTTGTTCCCTGCAGCTTAAAGCTGATCTAACATCGTACACACCGTTTAGCCTCTGAACTCCCATGACATTCAGATTTCTAAAGTCCGAGTACAACGGACACTCACAAAGAACGTGCTGCCAGTCTTCCTTAGGGAAACCGCAACTTTCAACTACACTGAGGCGCCTTTGATACAAAAATGCATTAGGGCTACCATGACCAGTGAGCAAAAAGCCCAACTTGAGGCTAAAATTGAACTCTGTGTTAAGCCTGGCATATATATATATATATATATATATATATATATATATATATCGTTGGTGCCAATCACCATCATTGTTTACTTTACAATATATGAAACTAAAACTATATAGCTGACGAAATTAATTCCTTAGCCGAAAAGGTCTTTTAAAAAAAAACTGGTCGGCGCCAACAAATTTGTGAAGATCAGCGTTCTGTTATGATTGGAAATGCTGTTACGCTGTCGTTTTGGAAACCTTCCAAATTGATGAAGCCCAAGTTTGGGAACCGCGAACTTATGTCGGGTCCTCTTTGTTAGGTGAGGATTCTTGTGAAATACTAGTACACAAATCACCTCACAATTTTTCCACTCGCCATGTCTCTTAGAGCCACGTGTAACCCGGTTACGAAGTCTTATAGGAATTTCCCTTACTGCATCTTACGTAACATAACGTTTTCTGCCGTAACCAATGATTGGGTGGTACCGTTTTAAATTATTACAGTAGCTATTTAAGTTCTGGTAGTTGAAGACTCGTTGTGCAGGCTGGATGGCTGGTATGCATGAGGCTGTTACGTTAATAGATTTAGTTGAAGCTGACGATGGTGGCTTAAGGCATACTATTCTAGTGAGATCGCTCAGCCAATCGGAGAAATCGAAAACAGTTGAAGCTGACGATGGTGGCTTAAGGCATACTATTCTAGTGAGATCGCTCAGCCAATCGGAGAAATCGAAAACAGTGAAATGGGTTGATGTTGATTGAATGCTTCACCTACTCATATTGTTCGATAGTAGTTATGTCACAAGCTGTTCCAGAAGCGTTGAGTTTGAAATATGGTGCTGATAATTATTAACAGATGTCAGGAAAGCGACGACGTTACGCATTTTTGATGAAAACGAGAGCTCTGATTCTATTTTGTTCTCGGTGATAACTGGATATTGCTGAATTTTAATGAGCTGGTGTCGAACAAATAAGTCAGGTCTCCCAAAGCGAAACTCCAACTCCTCTATGCACTTCAGGTGTACTAATATGGCTTAATATGGCTTGATTATATGTCGCCGGTTCACCATCCAGCGCGACGAGGTAGCCATATTGTGTAAGTAAATCGATTTTATTAATCAATCTGCGCGGCGGAATGCCTTTTGTTGAACGATTTGAAATTCTTTGTTGATGAACCACGTCGATATTTGAATCAACCAAATTTCTATCACCATCGCTTTCCTCATTTGAACCATTATCAGTTTGATAGAATGATTCGTTTACACTACTGTTGTTTATT
The DNA here is from genome assembly GCA_947095585.1 of Nephrocerus scutellatus. Classification (NCBI taxonomy): domain Eukaryota; kingdom Metazoa; phylum Arthropoda; class Insecta; order Diptera; family Pipunculidae; genus Nephrocerus; species Nephrocerus scutellatus. The sequence continues at coordinate 103,393,130 of OX352763.1, read as the reverse complement.
TCATCATTTTGTTGGTCTGCGTCGTTTTCATTTTCAGTTCCATTAAATGTTTCTTCGCCTTCCGCATTAATATGAACGATATCACTCATGTCCATGTATGGAATCTCAATTTCGACTGTAGACTCTGCTAATCGATGATTAGACATATTAGTCTTCTCTAAAATCTCTGATTAGAAACATTCTTTCCGGAAGCAACTGTAGAAACGTAATTTGTTAGCAGCAGCTAGTTACGCAGTGGAAATAATAAGAGCTTGTCTTTCGATGAGTTCGAATATTTTCAATAAACTAATAATATATTTTTATATTTCTCAAAAAAACAATTTTTCATTAAAAACAGTTTACTGTGATGTTTTTTAAGGAAGTTCATTTTGATATGAATTACAATACAATATCTGATTACGAATTTTAATCAAAAAAGAAAACGTTCACGAATTTTAATAATTGTGTAATACTATTTATTGTTATATATTTATTTAATATGTATTAGCCTAATATTTATTAGTATACATCTATTAAATATTTATTAGCTCCAAGCACGATGTTCACCATTTTAAGTATATTACAAGAAGAACACAGGAAATGACCAATTGCCCAATAGTCAATTTGACATTCGCTGTGTCGCTCTGAAAGGGTATGTTCGATGAGAAATAGAATATATTTATTTTTGTTATTAGTTTAATTTATAATTTTGTATATAATTTCCAAATATTTAAGGTTGTGCTTGAACATTTAATTTAATTTATAATTTTATATATAATTTCCAAATATTTAAGGTTGTGCGTGAATATTCCCGCGACCTTGAAAGAACTAATTCAACAATAATGCAAATCAATTAAAATATGTCCTAAAGTTATATAATTCAAATTACGAATTAAAATATAATTTCAATTAAGTAAGTATTTATGGTAACAGAGAACTCTATAAAAATTTAAATTTAAGTTATTCAAAGTGTATATTCACCAAACTGAGTTATCATAGATTCTAAAATTTTTATGTATTGATTTCATTTTCGGATTCATTGAACACTGATTTTAGTTATTGATCTTTTAAACATCGACTTTGACGTTTTAATTGTTACAACGCGAATTCGGTTATCAGACCCTGGATGTGTCTCGATTATTCTACCAAGAATGCAATTTATAGGTGGTATGTTGTCCTCATGTACAAGAACTAATGACCCAATTTTGTAATTTTGATTTGTGGATTTTTGCCACTTGTAACGTTTTTGAAGTTCATTGAAGTTTTTAAGGTACCAACGCTTCCAAAATTTCTGAAACAGAGCGTGAATCATTTGATACCGTGATAATCGATTAATATTTAAATCTAACATGGATGGTTCCGGAAGAGCGAGTAACGGAGCACCAATCAAGAAGTGACCAGGAGATAGAGCACTAAAATCTGCTGGATCATTGGAAATAGCGGTTAATGGCCTCGAATTAAGGCAACCTTCGATTTGGCAAATTAAGGTGTAGTATTCCTCCATAGTCATTATTCGTAATCCAATTACTCGTTTCATGTGCCACTTGGCACTTTTGATACCCGACTCCCATAAACCACCGAAATGGGGAGATCGTGGTGGTGGTATAGTAATCCATTCAATTTTGTTATTTGCACAAAATACTTTTGTTTCATTCTGGAATGTTTCGGATAAAAACAAATTTCTTTTAATTCTGTGCGACATCCGATGAAATTTGTTGCGTTATCAGAATAAATTTTAGAACAATAACCACGTCTTGATATAAATCGGCGAAGGCACGCTAAAAATGATTGCGACGATAGATCCATTACAATTTCTAAGTGAATGGCTTTCACTGCGAAGCAAATAAATAGACAAACGTATAATTTATTTTTGGATTTTTATCTAACATTGGGCTTAGCGAAGAATGGGCCGCAGAAATCGATGCCAACTATTGAGAATGGCCTTGACTGGGTAACACGATCCTTTGGCAAATCACCCATTTTTTCATATGCTAATTTCGGCTTAGTTCTGAAACAATGAATACATCGATTTACAATCTGTCTACACAAATTACGACCGCCTATGACCCAATAAGTAGTCCTCAAATTATATAGCAATGTTTGGGCTCCACAGTGTAACAGTCTTATGTGTTCAGAACGAACTAATAACGTTGAAAAACTGTGTTTCCCTGGTAACACTATTGGATATTTCGTCGAGTATTCCAATTTTAAATTTCGAAGACGTCCGCCTTTTCGAAGAATGCCCTTTTCATCAATAAATGGGCTTAACAATTTTAGATTGCTTAAATTATGAACTGATTCATATTTTTTAATGTGCTGAATATCTTTATCATATTATAATTAAGCGGCTTTGTTGCCCGCTTATGGAATTAAAACAACGCTGAATGCTATCTTATTGTAACCATTTTATTTAACAAAAATCACTTTCTTTTATACTTAAATCAAAGTACATGCAAAATGGGTTTTATTGGTAAATAACTAGGTTTAAACTAAAGTGCTAAATTGACACAGAAGCGTATGTAGGTTATAGTAAAAAGTGTGTAATTGACATATTGTAATAAAGTGCAGTTGTAGATCAGTATTGCCAATAATGCTTAAGTGTTTAATTGACAATAAAATATGTGTAATACATAAATGCATAGAGAAATGCAGAATTGGGTCATTATTTACGATGAGTTTGTTGCTGTTGCCACAGCCGATAATGCGATTTGCGGTATTATGCAAAGTAATGCATAATTGCTTGATTCGCATATCGTAATATGCAACAAACCCCCCCCATTCAACATTAATTGTATGGTTATTGTCCACCGAGTTGAAACTGGGCCGTTTTTGCTGGTTCAGGTTTAGTTGTAGAATTACAATCTATTGGAAAATGCACGTATATCTTCTGTATTCTCTTGTTTCACACTAACGAGTCCATAAATGAGTGATTCCCCCGATTTATTTCTTCAATTCACGGAACGTCTCAAAATTATTTAAAAATAGTACATCATGGGCCTTGCCAATCAATTTAACATTCAAGAGTTTAATGAACTTTATAATTTCGGTTACTCTAAGTGGGTCTACAACAATTTCGCAACACGATATAAATCTTTCTAATTCATGCGAACTTTCGCCATTAAATTCAGGCACAATTTTAAGTGCCACATTAATATCTAACTGATTCGTCATGACATTGATGTTATCACAACATCTACTGTGTCAAAACTAGAACTCCAAGAGTTGAGATTTTGCAATGGAATTAAATTTTCCGATTTAATAGAATTTGCGGAATTTAACTGATGCCATAATTGAAATTGGTTAGAATATCAAATGAATAATGGAGAGTGGTGCATACGAGTTGTATTAGCAAATTCATCATGATACTTACTATGTAGTTGCTCATTTTCATTATGTTTTATCTATAGGAGCTGTATTTGCAATTATTGTATGAAAATATATATGTATACAAAACAATATAATTGATATATGCTAATATATATATATATTTTTATATTTTTCTTGTTCACCTTCTGGTATTGTTGCCAATCTCGCTCTTTTTGCGTTTGCACCTATAAATTACTTTAATTAATAGACTATTTCAATATAAATATTCTATACACTGACCTTTATTTCTAAAGAAAGTTTGTCTAGGAGATCTTTTTTCAGCCATAGTTTACCTTTATCAAAATTAGGATATATTGTTTTGCCTAAAATATATTTTTCAACTCCGTGTTGTATACTTAATCCAACTGCGCCAACTGCAGCACCTAATGTATGACTATGACTAAATTCGATAGTAAACTGAGTAATAGCTTCTTCATCAGTTTAAAATATATATCTGTTGATGTTCGTGCTCGTCCATAAGCGTGATCATGTGTTTGAGCAATTTTATCAGTTTTATTAATAGTTTCTCCATTATTTACCAGCACCCAAGTATCTATAACGCGTTCATAGTAAAACACAAACTGTTGTATAATGAGAAATTACATTTTATTTATACCAATTTGCTTGAAACGTGGGTCTAAAAAGGTGGCTATCGAAAGAGTATTTATATTCTCTAATCTATCAAACCGTTCTTCCATTGATTTATTAAGTTTTATAACAAAATTTTTTACAGCTTCTTCAAATGGTTTGTTTTCGAAGCCTTTAAAAACTGAAATCAACCCGTTGGCTAGGGGAATGACTAGAGAAGCAGTCAAGTAATTCTCTCCCGATATTTGTTTTGTAACCTTTTCTAACGGTTTTAGAATTTGACACAGCTGTCGGATAACATCCCATTCGCCCACAGATAAATAACTGGCTGCATCCATATTAATCAAAGCCATTGTTGTTCTTATTGCCTCCTCCAGCAAAACAAATCGTTCTAACATGTAAAACGTTCCAACGCGTCGATACGTCCTGCAATAACTTTAACGGATTTCCACATTCTTGGTTTTGCTGGTAAACAAGAAGTTTTGCTGTAGCAATATGACTCCTTTTGGAGTGGCCGACAACATGTTTAACTTTTCCGATTATTCTCGAAACTTCTTGTGTGAGCAAAGCATCCAAAGTGCTTCAAGCCGAGTTTATTCTGCATAGCCGCTTTTATATTGGCTGCATTGCCAGACACTACCATTAAAAGTTGGTTCTTTACATTCCATTCTTTAAAGACTCTCTTCAGCTCACTTGCTAGATTTGCTGAGGTATGGTGAACTGTCAGGCTTGCACATTCTAAAAGATGGAATATAAGTTGGAATTCTTCACTTAAAAAATGTACGGTGACAGCCATGTAGCTTTCTATATTTACAGATGTCCAGCAGTCTGTAATAACATACACTTTTTTTTGCTATTTTTTAAGCATCCCGTGTTTCATGAACGCACTTTTCATACATTGCCGGTATTAGTGTTCTAGATATCATATCTCTACTTGGCAATTCATATGACGGATTTAGAGCTGAAGCGAATTACCGGAGTGCATGTTCTTCGACAATACGGAATGGCTGGAAGCTTTCGGTAAAAAGTTTAAACAGTTTTTCGTCTGGAAATTATTACCTACACATGTGCACATGTGTAAGCGGCCAAACAACCAAAAATTTGGCATTGGGTGGAAAATATCATACGAGTTACCCGTATACATCCAGATCGAGTTACTCTTCTTACTTTAGGTCGGATTAAATGCAAAGGGCATGCTGTGAAAGAGTTTAGCTGCCGCTTACTAAATCATACTATGTACGCTCATAATTAAAGCTGTGGGAAAATACGAGTGGAATTTTTGAATGCTTTTGGAAACGAGTTTACTTGCGTTGTTCTCAACCATACAGGACGAGACGATATATAGGGTTTTTGCAACAGGTGCATTAGGAGTGGCATATCGAAAATAATCCTACCATTACACTCTTTTCTGATTTGCACCTATTATTTTAAATATAATATGAAATTTTTAAAATATTTCATACAATCCTTTATTTCTAAAGAATAATTGTCTAGCACTTCATTTTTTTCTCAAAATGTGGATATAGAGTATCACCTAAAGTATACTCTTCTAAACTGTGTTTTACAGTTAAACCAATAGCGCCAGCTGCAGCTCCTAGCGTATGACTTTGTGCAAATTCTGTTGCAAACTAAGAGATTGCCTTTTTATCAGCTTGGTATATATCAGTAGACGTTCGTAAGCATTGTCATGAACTTAAGCAATTCTATCTGTATTATTAATTCGTTCTCCACTTTTAATGGATTTCCAGCACCCAAATACTTATATTGAGGAATAAACGCGTTCATAGTAAAACACAGGCTAATGTATGATTATAATATACTTTATTTATAGTATATTCTTCTTCATCGAAGTATTTTTCAGTATTATCTAAAAAAATCTGTTTCAGACTAATCTATGAATCTGTTTCAAAATAATTTTCAGCTTCTTCAATTATATCTAGAAATGAATAAGGGTGAAATTTTTTTCCAGCTATATCTTTTAAAAATGGTGCAGATCTCCAATAATGATACTTTACACGTACACGAATTTCTTCTTTATTAGAAAAATTTTGCTGTAACAATTATAGGAACTTTGAAATATTTGTATCATTTGTATTTTGCTACGTGCACCGTTTAAAGAATCTCCTCCTAGTAATCGTTATAGAGATCTTTCTACACTCATTTCATAATTTGGTTCATTCCAAAATATCAAACGTACATTAGCACACATTTGTAAAGGAAATGCAGAATTTCTATTCTAATGAGACATTTGACCGGTATTTATTACAATCAAAAAATAATGTTTTACCAGACCAAAGTAATTATAAATTTTTTTAACGGAAGATTCGATTTTTGGAAACATCTTAAAAGTTGCAGTCGCGCATAAATGAATTAAATGACAAGTGCATCCAACTGAAAACATGTTTTGGTTTAGTACTTTGAGCTGAGTTTCGACACCGTTGATTGTAGCCCGCATAACAGACGTATTATCAGAACCGAAGCCGATTTAGTTTATAAATGGAACAGAATTTTCTTCTAGTTCGCTTTTAATAACTTCGAAAATTTCATCAGCGTTTGAAAGCATAATTTTTTTCATTCCAAAAAACCTATCCCTTACCTTCAACTGCTTTGCGCAAAAATATCGAACAACTAAAACAAGACATTTGTCCGCCGTTATATCAGTTGTTTCGTCAATTATTAAGGAAAATTTTTGTCTTTTGAGCACCGTACAGATCTCATTTTTCGAAAACGGTCCCAATACTGACTTAATTAGAGATGTTGCTTTTGTTCTACCATATTTTACATCTTTTGCCCTTACCGAATCTACACCAACGGATTTTATGAGATCCGGCAATGTGTCCATTTGACTCAATGGAAGGTTGTGTTTCAAGCAATACATCACGCACTTAATTTCATCCACTGTATTTTTGTTATCTTCAAAACTTGTCTCTAGCAATTTATCAATTGGTTGTATTTCTGTTTTGATCCTTTACATTTATGCGAACCGGAAGATTCGTGCCTTTTAAGGTGACGTTTATTATTTTCGAGGCTTTTATTGCATAGAACACAAAACGAAAGTTGATCGACGCACTTTAGCCAAGAAAAATCTGACTCCCATTCCTCTCTGTATTTTTGGCGACGAGGATTATGTGAATTCGCTAACTTCGTTTTGCCTTAGGAAAAAAAAATACCACTGAAGAACTTTATCTTCACGAAAACAAAAACAATAAATAATTACGTTTCATATCATCTTCATCATCCTCTATTTCTTTTTCCTGACTTCGCCTAGTTCCCACATTTTTCTGTGCGATTCTGCAGCTTTTAACTTTTTCTGCCTCATTGCTTCTGAAATATTGTAATTGTTATTAATGTAAAGCAAAATAAACAATATACCTAATTTGGTATCGGTTGAAACAATCTATTCATTTTATTCGTGGTTAAACACAAAACAGCTAACAAAAGCAAAGCATCCCCCAATTAAATCTCACACGGTCCGGTCACACTTCGATCTCACGCAAAAGTAAAGTAGACAGGAATTAAGCACATAGATAAATAAAAAATGAAGTTTTATTGGAAGAACTGTCATTCGGCGAACAAACTAGAAGTAGAACTGGAAATGGAAAGTGGACAATCACATCGTTCGTTTTCATTGCAATTTGCAAAGAGTATAGAGCGAAAGACATTTAGGGGCTAAACACAATGTCTGACATTGTAGTTTTTTATGATCTTTTGTTAAAAAGATGAAAAAGTAGTACAAATTCAATATTTTTGGAGCGTACGTACTCAATTTTTTGACCAACAAATTGTAGTACAATCGTAGCTAGGGGGAATGGATTTTTCGTTTTTCCCATTTTCGTTTTCTCGCTGAATAATTTCATTCCACAAATTGGTATTCTCGTTCTCTTTGTGAGATATTAATTTTAGTACTACTGTATACTGTATTTCCTCGAAAATAAGGACCAGTTTTTTTTTTGAAAATATAAAAGTTTATGAAAAATATTTGAATAAAAGGAATTAAAATATAAGGACCAGTCCTTCTATACGAAAATTGCTATTTAAAATTTGATAAGAATAAGTTTAAGTTAAATCGAAATTGATTTATTCTTTATTCGTTATTTAAATAAATAAAAAAAAAATAAATACTAACAACATATTTCATCACAGTTTATTAAAATAAAATCACAAATAATTCATAATATTAAATTATATAGTTTTAAAATAATAAATTTTTATAATTTATATGCAAAATATTCTTGGGAGCTTACAAACAATAAAACTTTTAAGGAACCCTCAACTTTATAGATAACCTCATCTATTTTGGTAAATTCTTCGTTCAATATGGTAGCTATATCCAAAATCTTCTCTAAAGAAAGCCCAACTCTGTAGAGAAACCCATCCAAAACGCATCTGTGTTTGTGGGATGTGAATACAGTATACAAAAAATAAGTATTCGCAAAGAGCGAGAAACTTAAGATGTGGTAGTGGGAAACAGAAAAATTTTATATGGATTTTGCTCTTTAGTTGATTACTAATACAAATACGTTTTGGATGAATCTAAGCATGTATCTGTGTACGATCGGAACAGTTGGGCTTTCTATAGAGAAGGTTTTGGCTATATCTAACTCACCATACAGCGACTCAAAAATTGTGTTTTTTTATAATCTCAACGATTATTGGGTAATATATTTTGATCCAATCTATAAATTCAATACCGTCGGAAATCGTACCATTGGTTTTTAGCAATTGCATGATACATCGGAAGAAACTTGTTTTTGTCTTTTCATCTGATGGAAAGAACCATTCCGAAGGATCCTCATCAAAATAAGATGTATTTATCAATGTGGTACCATACTGTTCTATCCAGTCATGGATATCCGTTAATGGCGATAGCAACGCTTTTAATGGAGTATGCAAATTATCTATATTAAAACATTCTCTAGGACCAATTCCACAAGTCGAAAATTCATTCTTTACACTTTCCATCGTTTCTGTTTTAATCCACGCTAAGACCTCATTCCACTTCTCCATTATATCTCTATTTCCGTCCATACATTCATATCTACAAGAAAAAACGTACCAAATTTATTTAATTTTAAATTTAAGATAATAATTGACCGAATAATATGTCATTACCGGTAAAAGTTATATGTATTAAACACCACAATTGTAATAAACCTGACAGTTGTTTATCGACTCGTCAACTGGAAGGCATGGTCGAACCGGGCGCACGCGTTAAATCCAGCTATGCTCGTCGCCAACCGCGGTGGGATCGTGGTCGTCCCATGACTTCCTCCATTAACACAAATAATTCGCGTGCTACAAAATAAAATCAAAACTAGAAAATTCGCAACGAGATAGAAGGAGAGAGACAGAGAGGGAGAGAGAGACGGAACTTGGGCCTGATGACTTGATGCTTGGGGAAAAGGCGGTGGGAGTCGGGTCCGACAATGACACCCACCCACTTTCTTAACCCACCATACCATGGGCCCCGATGTCCTTGGAGGCCCCTTGTTTTTCTTAGGCCACCGTGTACCTAGGTATTATCTGCGCCGGGAGGACAAAAGATACTGAATTACCATTCACACATTTTCAACCTTTTAACAACTTATTTATCTCCATAGATTCTAATGAAGATATTCAAATACCTTGTTATTTTCAAAGCAAAAAAAAATATTATTGTGATTGAAAATTTAAAATTATTAATGGGAATAACAATAACGATTCGAATCTGTCATACAAAAACAATTTTATAATCTTAATCGGTTCGATAGTTTAATCTATTAACAAAGAAAATAATATTATAAAACGATTGGAAGTTAAATTATCCCTCAGAAATATAATTAATTCGTAAATTAAATCTATTCATATGATATATAAGTTGATTCACAATTCAAGTCTAATAGTAGCATTATTAGCATTATTTGAAACTCAAAACGATTGTTAAGAAAGTAAATAATCGATATTCAAGTTTAAATTTAATATGATATGCAAACTTAAATTTAATAATATGGAACAAGGTAAACCGATTTGAAAGTCAAATCTAATCTATCGAATATTTAATCGATTTGAAATTTAAATATCCAACCAGTCAATCGATTTGAAACTCAAAACGATTGTTCAGAAAGTAAATAATCGATGTTCAAATTTAAATTTAATATTAAGTAGCAACGTATAACAAGATGGAAAGTCAAAACGATAAAAAAAAAACACTTATATAATCGATATGAGATTTAAATTTACTATTGTAATCGATATGCAAACTTAAATTTAATAATATGGAACAAGATAGCCCGATTTGAAAGTCAAATCTAATCTATCGAACATTAATCGATCTGAAATTTCAATTTCCAACCAGATAATCGATTTGATACTCAAAACGATGAATAAATCTAATACATATTAATAAGCAACGTAAAACAATATGGAAAGTCAAAACGATTAAACAGCCGAATTGACTTCGGAGTCCCAAACACTCACAACCTGAAGAAAGCAGACACGATACAATGAATAACCAGCATTGGGTCGGTCGGGAGTATGTACCCATTGCGAGATGAAAACCAAAAAGGAGAAAATGAAAATACACTTACTTGTATACGCGTAGATCCGTGCTTCATCGCCAGCACTGTCGAGTTGGGCAGAATCCAGGTTGTATGGAAAGAACGTTAATTTGAAGAAAAAAATTTTCCCTTCTTAATTTGAGAAGATCTGCTCCGCGCGCCCACCTTAGGCTACCAGGGTTTGGGGACCCTTACAAGATATATAATAAATTTTTTTTTTGTTTTCTCTTTCGCCAAAAGGGCCTAAGGGAACGATTTAGGGGTTTTCTTATATATATTTATATATTTTTTTTTTGATTGTAATCAAACCACGATAAGGGACCATATATGAATAGGGTTATGGGATCTGCTGAGGAGGTAGCGAGATCGACTGCTGCCCGTTGGCAATTTAAAGCTGTTGATGGTAACTAAAGATGCACTTGGGACGACTTTATCCAGATTTGTCGAATTTAGGTTCTCCTACTCCTCCCCGTTATATAGTCAACGCAATACCGTAATTGCTCACGACCAAAGTTTGACCATATTTTAACACGCTAGTGACGCGACAACCCTAACACTCCGACCAAAGGGTGTCTACCAGACAACCAAACTGCGCACTAGAGGCGATAGGAGGTGCTACTGGAAACGGGTATTGATTCAGCTTGCGCAGTCACTATCGAGGGGGTGTTGGGCGCAAGGCTGCCAAAGCGTAACTACAGAACGGTCTGCGCTGTTGTATTTCCAGTCCCGCACAACAGAATTTCTACTGGTGCCGCTGCCGCTGACCTTGTTCTTCGGTAGTTGTGACAAATTCTGCCGCTGGACGCTTTACGTAGAGTTCACCGCAATTCTTTTTTTTCTTGCCCTGTACAGTCCAAACGGGTTAGTGTACGAATGAAACACTGGGACTAAACTTCGTAGCACTTATCGACCACCACGTTTTTAGCTTTCGCTTGAACCATCATTTTTACAGGTACAAGTACGATATTAATTAATTATAATTTTTTTTTGCACGCACGAGGCACGAGGCATGAGCCACGCAAACACAAATGATATGGGCCACCAGTTAGGTGGAAATGAACTTTGCGGTTATGGCTGGGCATAGCCCCGCTGAACTAATGCTGCTTTGCGTACTTTGCGTACGTTGCTTGCACTCAAAGTGTATTCCACTATCCACTAAATTTCTTTAAGAATTCGCCTTTTATATTTTTTTTTTGTTCTACACTTCCGGAATACTTAGCAATTTTCGTAATCAGTGAATTATTTTCCGATTTCTTACGCTCGGTTTGACGCGACAATTATTTCAAAAGAATTGAATTTTCCTTTTTTTTTCTCAACTACTACCGGACAATTCTTCGACGACCGCTTGGTTCACATAACAGAGACACAATGCTTTTGCTTTTTTTTTCATTTTCGCCTCGTAGGTCACAGCACTGCATTCGTTGTCAGTACGGGTGATGGTAGATGACGCTATCCTCACATCATACGATTACGGAGCCAATCAAAAAAGGTCTTTTAAATTTCTTGTTCGACTTTTTGGATGACTACTACATTGACATAATTATGCCGATGCAGGTGCATGTAAGCCTACGTGGCATACCAGCTATTGCTGTTAGTAAGAAATCATACGACTTTTGGCCAATCAGAAAAGGTCTTTTAAATTTTTCGACCAGCATTTTGATAAACTACGACATTGACATATTTATGTCGATGCAAGTACATGTAGTCGGAATAAAAAGCAGCAGTTATTTTTGTTGCAATGCAAAAGAGATTCCATTGAACGCATTTAGCGTATAGGGTGGCTCATATCAATCGGATAACATTTGACCAAAAAAAACTTTCCTTTCTTGTGTTCAAACAAAAAAAAATTTCCCATTACACAATATTCAAATTTTCCCTGAACTAAATCCAAATTTTGTTCTCAATATGTTACTAAAATTTCCTTCTGCTTTCGCGGTAACTTTTTTTTCCAATTTTTTTTAACGGAATCCATTCAAATTAATTGTTATTAATATATTTAATTTCAAAAATTATTGCAACGTTTACGAGTTCACCGTCAAATTCCACGACCTGAAAATTTGACATTTCATTCCACAAAAGTGGAATAATTTCCTCATTTCACAGAACCGGAATACAAAAATTTCATTTAGTACAAAATCCCATCTCACAAAAAATTCCATGCAACCGGAATCTACCTACTGATGTCTTTATTTGAGAACTACAAACTTAGACCTAACTCTTAAATGAATATCCTATTTAAATCTACTGAGACTGCCGTTGAAAAGATGAATTATTTAATTTGGTTAGCAACAAAGTTCTTCTGCGCATGAGCAGCGGATGGTCGTATCGTTTGGGTGTTACAATTGGCTTGCAATGTTTACACAGCTGCGTCCGGTTCGTTCTGTTTAAATGTTACGATGTTTTTGCGACTGTCTGGCCAATAAGTAACTCGCAATATTTATTCAGCTGCGCCTCGTCAATATGCGGCGTATGCGGTGTTAACTTCGTCATCGTTATTATTACTACCATCATCTGTTACAACAAGATCAAGCAGATGCTGCTCATCCAAATGTTTCTCAATCATCAATTCATCGATGTCCGCAGTTTGCATGTTGTCAAAGCCTTAACACCAATGGCGTCTGATAAAGTTATAACTTCAGAACACACACTTGGTGTTTGTGTTACAAAATTTCCACTTTCGACGCATTCCGGCCAAATTTTTCTCCAACAAGCATTTAGGGTAGATGCTCGAAGTTGTTTTACGGCATAAGAAGCATGTGTAATACAATCCATAATCGTAAATTTTTTCCATGCTTCCACAACCGTCAAGTTTCTTTCCTCGATTGAATCGAAAATATATTTAAAAGCTGACCGAATTAACTAAGAAACATTCGGTAGGGTTAATGCCAATAGAGGTTTCGGGGTCGACGTAAAGGTGTCTTAGGAAGTTTTATTATTTTTAAAGATATTGTGGAATCCTGTTGTGGGACTTGAGAAGAAAGCATCGGCACGTTTCTTACTATGTCCACAGAGTGATCAATTGTGATCAGTTTGCGTGTACCGGTCTTCTTATCGTGGAATGAACGCTTATAATGTTCATCGCTGCAAGAGATGCCGATCAAGTAAATGCTGGAACTGAAAGACCTCCCTGCACTTAAAACTGGCAAACATGCCACTGTCCTGCGCATGTAAATGATAATTTAAGTACACCCTGTTGAAATGAAATAATTTCAACACAGGAACGGCTTAATTAGTCATATCTCAAGATGCCGCAGAATTTCTTGCAATAAAATTGCGCCTTTGAACGATGATGGCCAATCTCGTGGCCTAGCATGCTGTTTGTCCTAAAATAGCAGCCAAGTTCCAAGGCAGTGGAATCTGTCCCAAGCGAAGTAGTTGGTCATACGATCCAGATCGTACATCAAAAGTCATCATCCTGCGGGACCGAAGGCGCAAATAAAAATTAAACTACTATAAGTTTACTATATATATACTATGTATGTTTTTATTTTTCAATAATGTAATTCTGCAATAATTGGAAGCAGGTTAAATACTATACGCAGTCTGTGACAAGTGTAGCTCACCTTGTTCTTTGGAAAAGAAAAGAGATGTCGAATGATCCCTGACCTCTATTCGACATCTTTTAAACCTTTTCGCTGTGTTCACTCCGATTGGGAATCATGCCATTGCCAGAGCAATTCGGCTGACCGAAATAACCGAGACACATTCGGTACGGTTGATGCCAATAGATGTTTCGGGGTCGACGTGAAGGTGTCTTAGGAAGGTTCATTATTTTTATTGATATTGTGGATTCCAGTTGTGGGACTTGAGAAGAAGGCATCAGCACATTTCTATGTCAATAGAGCGATTGTGATCAATTTGCGTGTACCGGTCTTCTTATCGTGGGATGAACGCTTATAATGTTCATCCCGGCTCTCTGTGGACAAAAATTCACTTTTAAATTTTGTAAAAATTACCCCGAATTTAATTTAACTTCGCACACCTGTCTCCTCCGATGACAACACATTTTTAAAAATATGGAAAAGATCGGGCCCGAGGGCAACGTCGCTTCCATATAAACTTTTTTTTAAATGTATTCGTTTCAACTCAAACTTTACACACATGTGTATCTACGTTTAGAGAATTTACAAACAAAATTAAATTTTATGCCAACAACCGAGAAACAACTCACCATGCTGAAGCGAACTCACGAATGTGATGAAAAGTATCTGGCATTACATACGTATGGACACTTGTACTGAACGTCCAGCAAATCAAAACGGTGACGTCAGCAAGGTATACTATTTAGGTCGTTGTCCGTATGGACACTTGTACTGAACGCCCAGCAAATCAGTTCATCAATTCCGATGAACAGGCGGATACAGCCATGATAGAACCGGATACAGCACATGGGCATGGACCCATCATATTTAAAGGGTACTAATGCACACCTATTAAACAAACGCAATATCCGTGATTCTCTTTTCTTTAGTTTTCTCCTTTCACAGTCTTATCTTAATAACTTTACGGATTCGTAGGTAGTGGTGTACTGTGGGGTCCGCCATTTAAAAAAAAATTCTCAATTTTCGGGAGTCATAACTTATACGGTAAGGATCAAATTTTTATTTTTCAAGAATCCAGAAAATTTTGTTATAAATTACCCGGTAATTTCTTAAATTGTAGTGGCATTTAACGTCGAAATGCTGATGCAAAAAATTTAATTTCCATAATTGGAACTTTTAACGACGCGACGCGCACTTGCAGGGCCACCATTTTTAAAAATTCTCATTGGTGTAGAGTTTCCTCTTCGCTGCCTATTTTGATTTTTCTCGGCCTTTGGCACTATTTATTTCTTTGAAATTGTTAGGAATTTTATTGGTATTTCCAATGAAAATAAGAATTCTTATATATATCGAGCCTAAAATGTCGGCATATTATGTACATATTCCTTGATATTTTTTATTTTTATTATATTAATTATATTGAAGATCATTAAGATATAAAATTTTACTGCTCTCTGCGATGGTTATCCACCTATAATGTCCTAAGCGGCTTACTTAATGGGGCCTATCGGAGAAAAAAAACACTATCTGGAATTAAACGATGATGAATGGATCAATGATTGCATGGTATAATGGAACATCTGCAGTCTCTCAACCTAGCATTATTGCTGATCTTATTCAGTTTTATTAAAGTGTTGCGTATGCTCACATACCCACTATGCCACTACTCCGTTTGCACCTGTCTGCACTACTCCGTCTGCACCTGAGATAGACAAAAGAAAACAAACAGTACCTAATCTAAAACAATTTTTTTTAACGTGGTTCCCACCGGTAGAAGTCACTTCCAAAACAAGGAAATTTCCTATTAATTAATCTAAAAAAATAACCAAAAAGTAAAGGCCCAGCCGCTAAGCCTGATGCTACCAAACGCAGCTTACAGTGCAATTCAAATAGATTGAAATTATTCAAAATGGAATGTAATAAAAAAAGTGTAATTTATTATAATTTTTCAAGTGAAATAATAAAGAAAATTAAAATTGAAGTTCTTCTCAAATTCAAAAGGGAAATTTGGCAAAAGTAATTTAAGTTAAAAAAATTTTTTACTTTCCAAATTGCATAAGCTTAGGAAGCACCCCGAAATAAAAGAAAATAAAGTTCCCATATTGTCCCAACGTT
Source organism: Nephrocerus scutellatus (assembly GCA_947095585.1). Classification (NCBI taxonomy): domain Eukaryota; kingdom Metazoa; phylum Arthropoda; class Insecta; order Diptera; family Pipunculidae; genus Nephrocerus; species Nephrocerus scutellatus. The sequence continues at coordinate 103,377,004 of OX352763.1, read as the reverse complement.
TTACTTTATCTGAGAGCACCAATACCCACAAAATTTGAGCCAAGATTTACGATTTTGTTGTCGAACCAGCGAGTGACAATTACCTACTTTTTCATTGGTGCTTACACATGCGGCGGATGAACCTTTGCCCTCTAGACTTCATATCTTTATCGGTTGGCAGGCGAGGATTGGCGAATCTGTTTATTCGAATTGTTCCAGCAGCATTGATTTTCTTGTCTTTTAGTATTTCGAACAATTGGTATGATGGAAAGTAATTGTCGAAAAATAGGTTATGAATGACCAATTTCATTTCTTGGTATACGGTCAGTAAGATGCAGTACAACAGCCGAACCAAAGCCGAAAGTTTTAACCCATCGTTGGTTTATGGATGTTGTCGATCCTTGGTAGACCAAAAAGTCGTACGTCATTCCGCTTTTTCCGCACAGGACGAACACTGTTATCCCCCATGGACAAGGTTTCCCTTTTATGTATTGCAATGCATTTTCCTTTATATGGGATCATTTGTTCATCCATTGAAAGATTTTCCTCAAGTGCTAACTGTAAAAGTCGAGTTCGAACCTGATCTATAATTGGTCTAACTTTGAAAATTCGATCTTTGCATTCAGTACTCCGAACGCTTTCATCAAACATATGCAAATCGTTCCGAAGCGCAAAAAATTATTTGTGCGTCATATTCTCAGTGAAGAATGTTATCCCAATTGATAAATCAAAAAACATCTCAACTCGGGGAAGTTTCAGAGCACCCATCATAATATGGTGCCCAAAAACAACACGTACTTCATCTACTGTGCATTCTCTGAATGATAGCTTTCCTTTTTTTTGCGCATAGATATTGGTGTAGTGGGTCGTTTTAATAAAAAAAATCATCGGACAGATATTTGCTAAAATATGAAAATGGAGTATCTCTTGTTAGTAATAAAAATTACTCTTGTACTTCCCACTGAAACTGGCATCTCATGACACAAATAATATTTATACTCGGTGCTACTTAGCACCGATAACAACCAACCAATAACCAACTTCGACTACCTCATCTATTTTCGTTGGCTCAAAGATAATGCCAGTTGGAGGTTCTTGCATCCGAACTCTTCGCCAACTGATGTCTTTTTTAGATGTGCATGTCAGTACCTCACTTTCCATAGGTTCCTGTGGATGGTCCTCAGCAAGTTCAGAGATGGTAATGCTGCTATTTCATAAATAATAACATCATTTTCTTTCGCACGGCGATAAAAAAAGGATGTCTTTGTGGGTAAATGTCGAATATATTCGACACACATATATAAGTGCTCACATAATACTACACAACATTTTTTCATAAATGGTTTGCTAAGATTTGTAAAAATACCCACCATTTTTTTCAACTACTATTCACAGAGACGTAAAGATCACTTCATAAAAACTCGTAAATAACTGACTAAAATTCGCAATCGACGTCTGCGCGGTACCAACGTCTAGGGGTACGATTTTGCACAGCTGAGTCAGCTCGTTGCTGGTGAGTGGTAGCTTGGGTGGGGGTGGCATTTTTTCCCACACCTGGTGCTGGGTGGTGGTCGTCTGTGGCGGTGGTGCTAGCACGGGACGTGGCTCGGTACGTCGTTGGGTCCCTGGTGCTACGGTGGCTTCGGTGTATTTCGCGAGGTGATGTTGTTGGCTGGACATCCTGTGTAACACTGATTCGGTTGTGATGCGATTGTCAATACTTACGATATGAGTATTGCTGGTGTCGGGTGGGTCGTTGGTTTTCCTGCAATCCTTTATGTGGGCGGTTATTGTTTTCTGTTGGTCTCCTTCTAGGATGAAGATTATTGGTGAAATATTTTTTTTTTTGATTCGGTATGGTCGATATATCTGGGTGCTATTTTGGCAGCGAATTGTTGTGCTGCCGAAGAGAGTGGTCGGTAGCGGTAGTATACCATCTCTCCTATGGTAGGAATCAATGGTCGGCGACGGAGGTCGTAGTAGCGTTTCTGTATTCCAAATGCTTTAGCTATGTTGATTCGGACAAGGTTCAGGACTTCGTTTAGTACTTTTATGCGTTCTTTTGTATCATGTTCAGAGTTTAATGATATATCTGGAGTAGACGGTAAGCGATCAGGTAGGCAGCGTAGTACCCAGTCGTTTCGTTGCGACTTGTGTTCATGGCCAGCATGAGTTCCGGTAGGTACTCGTCCCACTTTCAATGGTTCTTTTTCACATATTGTGCAACCATGGTTTTTATGACACGGTTCATACGCTCTGTCGAGAACTTTTTGCACGTTCACAGTATCAAGTTCTTGAGTATATCTTGCTAAAGTTCCCGGCCAAATCACCGTGTACAAATTAAACTATTTTATATTATTTATAGTTTTTAAAAATATTCATGTTCTTTATTTAATGAATTCAAAATTAGAACTGAACTTAAAACTAGATACATTGGTTCTTTTATAATAGTAAGTGGCATTGGCATCCCAAGTATGTAAGTCATCATTGTCATCCCGACGAGTTATTGGTGATGTCAGCAGAAGTGAAGGCTAGCGTATCAGACAACTCGTAATGTAGATGAATTTATGATGTTTATGTTGTGTGTAATCGTCGTCCGACGAATTGAAACATTGTATGTGATTTATGCGTTTATACTTTGTAAGTTCCGTTATTAGTGTCAGCACTCAGACGAAATACTTTTACGGAGCTGCGTCCAGCGGATGTTTACAGAGCGTTCTTGCGAATGTGCGGCTTCAACTTATTCGTCGTTAACTTATACACTCTAGCAAGCATTTTGCTCTGTATCCTTTATGCTTGAACCGTTCTCGTGTCTGTTTTCCTTAACAACAACTCAGATACTGATAAGAAAAAATAACACTAGCTGGAATCAAACGATCATGAATGGATCAATGATTGCATGTTATAATGGAGCATCTGCAGTCTCTCAATCTAACATTATTGCTGCTCTTATTTAGTTTTATTAAAGAAATTCAGCTTCTTAAACGTGATTTAACCACAAAACTGTTCAATCACTTTCCTCGTCTGAAGAATAGACTCTTGAAAATTTATGATGATAAACTGAATGATTATGAAAGTAACTTTCTGTAAAAATTCGGAAGTTATCGGGCCCCAGAGCTGATGCTCTTTCATATAAATTTTTTCAAAATTTACCTGATTTTGTACAAAAAATTTTCACAATGACAAGTGACAACACTTTTGATTCGGCGATAACAAAGATAACAATTTTGGACGCTCGCATGTAAATTTTGTCAAAATTATACCAATTTTAATTTAACTTCGCACACTTGTGAGTCTCCGATGACAACACTTTTGTATCTTTGATAACAACGATAACAAATTTGGACGCTCGCATGTACATTTTGTAAAATTATCCCGATTTTAATTTCGCACACTTGTGTCCTCCGATGACAACACATTTTTTTTTAAATATGGAAATTATCGGGCCCCAGGGCAACGTTTATCCGTTTCAATTCAAACTTTACACACATGTGTATCTACGTTTAGAGAAATTACAAACAAAACTAAATTTTATGCTAACAACCGAGAAACAACTCACCATGCTGAAGCGAACTCACGAATGTGATGAAAAGTATCTGGCATTACATTTACATACTGCGCCAGTCGCACAATGTGTATTTAGGTTTTTCGGACAGGACTCAGCCTTGTGGGCAGCCTTTAGTTGCCGTTACTGTGATGGCTTCGTCACCAAACGAGGCCCGAATTCTCCTACCTCTTAGCATGCTTATAACCCATTCTATGATTGAGGATTCAACACCCTTGTTTCTGAGTTTTGATTGAATCACTTGAAATTAGTGTTATCAAAAGCGCCTTGAATGTCTATGAAGGCGCATATAACATTTCTTTGGTAAGAAAATCACTCTTACACTTTTCTCCAGCACCTTGGAACGTATTATATGCTGTAGCTGGCTTTTAGAGTTTCACGAGCAGAGATTCTATTTGATGAAGGCCGCGTTGCAACAGAATTGGTTAAACCCCGTCTCCTCCAGAGGATTTGAATGGACCGAATGAATTTACTGCCCAGCGGACTCCTTCAATGGAGAAGATGCCTTTTGAGCGCCTGTAGGCCTCGATTGGTATGATATAAGGATGTGAATTTATATCCTCCTTCTCTTCATCGTTACCCAGTATTAAGCAGTCTTAGTGACGCTTTGTATTTGGTAAGGGAAGTTTGATAGGCCGTCCAAATATTTGTTCGTTTGGCCTTGTTGAACAGTTTACGAACTTCTCTTTTCTGAACATTTAGATCCACTGTTGATTCAGGAAATTTTTTTTGCGTAAAACTGCTTTTAGACCAACGTCGGTCTGAAGATTTTATGTATGCATTTTAATATTTATTACTCCTGTAGTTCATTCGATTTTGTTTTAGATTCCCTTGTTTCATTTTCCTTTTTTCGAAAACTCCGCATTTACAGCATTGGATTTTTACTAACCAACGGTAGGTTTAACAGTAGGTTGTTTCTACGCACTCGTAATTTGGCAAAGGGCAATTTGATTAAAACGAATGAGCAAAAGGGATAGCCAAAGAACAATCACGACAAATTAGCGACTCAATACCGGGTCATTCGCCTGAGCACGTTACAGAGTGCTGAAACTCGACCTTCACACCTTCCAATCAATGTAATGCCGACAATCCTATTTTAAATGACCCATTTTGTTGCAGAAGAAACACTGAATTTTAAAATTAGACAATTTTTTTATAAATGTGTTCAGAGCAAAATTCTTCGAGTCATTGAAACAAGTATCTGATTGTCTCTTGTACTTTTCTACTTTGTACTTGTACTTTGAACTAAATCGACTGTCAAAGCTTCCGGGCGTGTTTCGAGCGCCGTAATCATAACATCATAGCTCCTTGGTAGACTGCTAGGTAACATAGCAACTATCCATCCATCAGGAAGTTTTTCGCCTCACAGTGCATGTAATTTTTCAAAGAAAGTTATCAGTTCTACGATATGCCACTCCACACCTTCCTGTAAATTTAGAATGCATATTCTGAGCATTAGCTGAATGTGGATAATGTGGATTTTTCGTAATAGGACTTTTTCCACGCTTATTTTTTAGCCAATGTAGCACTCCCCACATGCATGGCTTGTCCGTCATCAACGAGAAGACCTATCCAGGATTTAGATTTTTCATCTTTCCGGTGCCAATCAGGGGTAGGAGGTTCTGGTTTTACTTCCGTTATGACATCCTAGATTCCTTCTTTGATTAATAAAAGTTCCATTCTGTATTTCCAAATGAAATAGTTTGAACTACTTAATTTCTCGAAAGAAATTTAAATGGAGTCTCCCATTTTGACAAAAAGAAAATGTAACTTAACCTCCAATGATGTCACAAGTAGAAATATTTTGCTGAATATTTTAATTTTCTTTATTCTCTCAGTATTTTATTATAGTTAGGGCCCAGGACCATAACCTGTAGGAAATAATAGATTACATATTTTTTATGAACGTAGAACGAATTTTTGGGAAAAAGGCAGTTTAACACTGGGTTAAATCCTGTCATGGAAGTCATTTGCGCATCAACATCGCATGTGCAGATAACGCCTATCCCAAGGGAGTCATCAGCGCATCTAAATCATGTATAGATATCGTCTATCCCATGGCAATTCAATGCTGAGTGCCTCTTTTCCCGGGCCCTAGATGTGTGTTGCGGAGGGCAATGCATTTCCGGCTAGGAAACCCATATACCCGGACAGCCAGCGACTTTGGCATCCTTGAAACGTTTTGTGCCCCCACCAGGGGGCGTCATCAGCGAGCTTACTCGGCCTGAGTAAGGATGGGTTTTGTTTTGGTGTGAACCAAGAAGCAGGGTAATAAAGGTTAAACAGGTCAATAAAGGTTTTTTTTATTAATATATGTTATGTACGCGTATGTTATAGTAATAAGCCAAACAAAATAATAATAATAAAAACCACCCTCAATCTATAAGATAATCTATAGGAATAGACACTAACCCTTTTTATAATCCTAAGAAGTTGACGTTGGCAGCGACGCAGCATTGTACCGTTGGCATCTGAAAAAAGAAACAAAAACAGAAGCCTCAACTTTATAAAAATAAATTTCACTCACCTGTACAATGAGATAATCCTCACCTGACGTCGACGTCGAATGTATATGCCGAGAAAGTAAAACAAGAAAAATGGATATAGCATTCTACTACGACAAACTTTAAAACTGAGACGCGATATATATTTCTCAAATAAATTTTCTTTTTGGAAAAGGCAGAATTTGCGCCTCTATATCATAGATTTACACTTACCTCTTGATCTTGCACAGCACAGCACAGTGGAATTTGCCACTACTTCAGCATGCATGTAAAATGCATTGCATTTTCTATGTCCAATTGATTTCAGGGCTAGGGGCTGGATTTTCCCCCAGCCCTATCGACATTATATACAATCAAACTTCGCACACGCGACATCTATTAATTAACAAATTTAAACAAAAAAAACAAATCAATAAAAAGAAAATCAGAAACAAACAAAACAAAAAACGCACCTTGACAAGAAAAATACCGACTGACCTACATCTTGATTTGACATAAGCATTCAGCGAGTAGCTCCCTCAACTTCCCAAAATAATTTACCACACTCGGGGGAAATTAATTGTTATGCTGTTCAGCGACAGAGGGTGTTGGGGTAGCATAGGTGTATTTTAGATAATTATTTTACTAGAAATTGGTTTGAGTGTTTGATGTGTGTGTATTAAAAATGGTTTAGGTGTTGTATGATTGTTATTCATGTTTAACGTTTATTAGTAACTAGCTGTTCCCGGGCGCTGTGCGGGTAGCACACATTATTTTTACCAAAATAATTTTTCATAGTTTTTAATGTAATTATAAGATTTAGAAATAGTTTAGATATAAGTGTTTAAAAAGGAAATGACCTGACTGCATCTAGACCGAGAGATCCTCGTTTCCTCTTTTCCTCATTCCTACACATCCCATATCCCAATTTCCCCTATAAGTCGACACGACAATACATTTTTTTTGTTCATGACTAGGTGTCACTGGTAAGTGACAAGGACCACCCGTCCGGCGAGCTTAGCCGAGCAACCGCGAGCGTGTCGCGACGTCCTTGCCAGTGGCAGAACCCCTACTGGGACCTCGCTACATAACATATATAAGCTATGCTGAACATGTAAGTAAAGAGTTCATACCTTATGTTTTGCATATTGAGTTTGTTGTTTTTTGTCATCTGCGGTGTATTTATATCTTCATGTGTGTTTCTTGTCCTCATGTGCGTTTCTTGTTCTCAGTGGTTTTTGTTATGGTCCATCGTAATCTTTTTGCTTTTACATGTTGACACTCACACACTTGGTTCTTACTCACTTGTTAGGAGAAAACGTTACATTTTAACAGAATCTTTAAATTGAAAAATAGAACCGTTAGTAATAAAGAAACGAAACAAAAAACTTAGAACACGAACTCGCGCGAGACCGACAATCGTATCGTATCGAGATATCATGTGCCGAAGATAGGCTTAATTCCTGTCCTTGTGCGTTGAAATATGCAAACGCGATAAGGGTTGAAGGTATGCATGCATTACTTTCAAGAAGGACATCCAGTGTGTGTTTTGGGATGGGCGCCATGCGCTTATTGTGTCTACGATTTGAAACGACAAATAACTGAATTCAATGAGTCGGTTTTGTATTGTACATTTTGGAAAGTAATTAGGAATTATGAGTGCCGACGTACGTCCCAAATGTCCGTCTGGCAGTCAATTCCTGAGCATATTTTTTATACCACATGATACCATCATCTACTGATTATTGCATCACTAAATTTAGCTTCAACTCCTCGTTCAGCGTTGAGTTTCCTACCAAGTTCCAAGTGAATTTGTGCCAAGTGGAATTGTGTCCAGTTGAATTGTGTCTAGTGGAATTGGCCTAGAATCAAGAATAACAAACTGGATAATCTTGTTATATATTTTTAAGAGGGGAAACGAGAATTTCAATAAATCCAATTAATCTAACTGTTTATCTAATTATATCACCTCATTTAACAGCGGTAATAATAATTAAGTTTGGATTAGTTAAAGCTACCGAGTAACTATCGAATTTACCGTTAATATTCTGGTTAAAATATCCGAACATGCAGATTTGCCCACTTAAAATCTAGGTAACATTTCTGATTATTCAGCTATTTGGCTGCCCCAAAATATAGGTATTTTTGTTTACTGCAATATCTTTAATATTTTATTAGCGAATATTGAAGAAAACCGTACAAAACAAAACAAATTACAGGTATGACCTAAAGTGGCCAAGCAGAGTTAAATAAAACGACACGATTAAAGAAACACTTAAATATTTATTGTAACAAACGACGTTCGCGACCGTTCCGGTTTAAAGTCTCGCCACAACTAACTGGTCTGCTGTTGCTACTCTTTCCTTACTGACATGTGCCTGGATATTATGTGTACATACTGTGTGTGTATACTATGTTATCTATTATAATGTATATAATATGTGTTCAATATGATGTGTATTGTATAAATGTAGTTGAAAAATGTGTGTTATATTTATGTAGTTGACACATAAAAAATATTAAAATTACATTAATTTTATGATATTCTTGAAAAGTGATACTATTTTTGATTGTTTTACAATTCGTGATAGAAATAATAGAAAAATAAATGCATGCAGATTCAGTGCATTGTACAAAATTAATTATTTTATTTATTATAAAATATTTTGATTTTTAATCTTTTCATAAAAACTTAAAGCCAAACCTAATAGATTAACTTTTCCAATTTTAAATTTGGGCCTCAAAAAAAATTAAAAAATTTCCTTAAATTTGTATCATATTTCCGGTTATAAATATGGTGCAGTTTATAAAGGACATCAAATGCTTTAACAGCATCTTCAGCGACGTCGATTGTAACTCCATTAACGAGAACATAAAAATGTCCTCCGCCAAATTTCTCCTCAGATGAGCGACACACAATTATTGGCTGAGTTTTCCGATTGTTGCTTGCGAATTCTTCCATCCCTATCTGCATCTAAATACAAGAAGATTCCATTTCTATCTATTTGAAGATTTTTAAAACTTACATTTGTCCACTGCATTAACGGCTTTAGATTATTAGAAATTTTTTGTGTATTTCATTCATTAATATCATCCGCTAATTGTCCATGAACCCTTTTAAGCTGTCGATTTGAAAGTTTGTACAAGAGAGTGGCTAAAACTTTAACAAAGGCTGAATGAAGGAATGTTAAAATAAAAACACATATGAATAACTATGAAAAATCATGGTGAGTTACCGATTTAAAATTCATCCTTATAAATGGAATTTTTATTAATTGCTGGCACAAGAGCTACAAAATTATCGATTTTTCATTTATGTGGAATACATTTTTCAAAATCCTTATCATTATCATTATCATCTGAAAAGAAATAAAAAATATTTAATAACAATTTCGCAATATTGATGCCATTTACTTTTCTTACCAAGGCACCTTCATATGAAATTATTTGTGGGAACTCTTCCCAAATTTCTCTGAACGATTTCTCCTTTGCTATTAATGCTTTCCTCTGCCTGAAATATTTTGTCATTATTCCTTCTATAAATTTGAAATTGGTGTCCGTTGGTGCAATAAGGTTAACTCCTTCGGTGTCGATTTGGGATTCTTCCGAGATGCTCGGAGGATTTATTGTTTTCGGCTGCCTTAGATTCTTTTTTTGCTCAGGTTTTAAAAGCAAGCGTTCATTTTCCAATCGGTATTCGATTCTGCCTGCTGCTTTATCCCCATCAAACCATAAAGCCTAAATAAATTAGAAAATGTTTTTTAAAGCAAAATAAAAATCTTAAATAAACAATTTGTTCCAAATAAGACAACTTACATGTGCTGATTTGCTCTCATAAACATATTGTCCCAGCTGCCGGAAGCTTAACACTATCTGAATGTCTTGAGGTGCAAATCAAAACACTTCTCTTATTTTACAACACACAAAAAAAAGACTGCTTTGAATTTAGACAATGTAATTTTGTACAAAGTAACTTATATTTATTACTAAAATATATTTCGTGCGAAAGTGCCAAACACACACACCCTGCCACTTTACAATCAGAAAAGGAAGTGGTCGACAGAACAAACTTAGCTGTCGATGATTGCAGATTCTTGAAACAGCATGTGAAGCTGGTTGCGGCTTGCTCGTACCATCGTGGCAATCAATCATCTAGTGCTACAAGGGCCATATGGGCCTGCAGAAGACTTGTAACGTGTTCGCTCGGGTGACGCTCGCCGGTCACCCAGGGTTCGTTTTGCTTGTTTGTTACAAATTAAAGAGTTTTGTGGGTTTTCGTTCTTTTGTGTTTTATTAATTATTTTTGTGTTTTCTTCCCTACAATTGACAATTTTAATATACTTATATCGAATACTTATTATACTTAGCTACCTGCCTAGCGTAATCTAAGGTGGGCACTCGGAGGGCGTTCGAGAGGAACTCCCGGCTCAAAGTCGTAGTTAGCAGAAACAAAAGCAATCAACGACTGCTAACTACTTACTTGAAAGTACTACGGAGCACACGGAGGGCGTTCGGGATGAACGGCTCGGCTCTAAGCCGTAGTTAGCAGAAGCAAAAGCAATCAACGACTGCTAACTACGTACTTGAAAGTACTACGGAGCACACGGAGGGCGTTCGGGAAGAACGGCTCGGCTCTAAGCCGTAGTTAGCAGAAGCAAAAGCAATCAACGACTGCTAACTACGTAATTGAAAGTACTACGGAGCACACGGAGGGCGTTCGGGAAGAACGGCTCGGCTCTAAGCCGTAGTTAGCAGAAGCAAAAGCAATCAACGACTGCTAACTACGTACTTGAAAGTACTACGGAGCACACGGAGGGCGTTCGGGAAGAACGGCTCGGCACTAAGCTGTAGTTAGCAGAAGCAAAAGCAATCAACGACTGCTAACTACGTACTTGAATGTACTAGTGGAACTTACGGTGGGCGTTCGAGTAGAACAACACAGTTCCCAGATATAGCATAAGCAAAGTACAAATGCAATCAATACTTTGTTAAGCTATATCAATTCAAAAAGGTAGCGGGAGTGTTTTTGGTATGGGAGAATTACTTATCGTCTTTATCAGACAGAGTACTCTTCTCGACACTTCCCTTACTTACTTAAATCTTTCGATTTGTTGGGAATTCTATTTTCCCGAATACTGTATGATAAATTGTTCGTATACGAATGGTATACATACGATTTATTCCCTTTGCGTATTTTTATGTTTTTATTGTTGAAATTGTTCGTTATTACTTTTATTGTTCTTATTATTATTTCTATTATGACATGGGGCGCGACAGGAGTTGTTAATTTACGTATAAATTAACTTCGTTACAGACTTTACGGCAGAACTTAGGGTCTCAATCCTAAGATGATACACTGGATGTATACAATGACGGCTGAACTCCATGCCATAGAGATCTGCGCTAGGATAAACCTTAGTAAAGGCGTTAAGGGCGCGAGAATATATATCTATTCAGATAGTCACGCAGCACTCAAAGCTCTGTTGTCCAATTTAATGGACTCGTTAACAGTTAAAAGCTGCTACGATGCACTGCAATCTCTGGTCAGACACAACAGGGTTAAGCTCGGTTGGGTGCCAGGTCATCGAGGAATTGCACGCAATGAAACTGCAGACGAACTGTGGCGTCAATTGGAGTGCTGCCATAAAACTGATTAACTCAATGGGAAAATACTCCGGGACTGTGCGGAGGATGAGGAGTCATCCGAACACATTCTCTGCGAATGCCCAGCACTTATTTGGTTAAGGAGACGCATATTCAATAAGGAAATATGCTCGGCAGCGGAGTTGAAAAACTCTGCTACTCTGCTACTACTGCTGCTGTCTTTTATTAGGAAAGTTGTATGTCTCTTAGACAATTAATGCCCTATTGATACATTAGATCTTTTAGGCCGCAGTGTCAGTCACGTGGACTAGGGTTATCCAAAAAAAAAAAAAAATAGTATTCAACATAAATTCACCGTAATCTTTTACACATACATATGTATTAGAAAATTTTCTACAACTATTGTTTTAAACAAATGTTTTGAATAGGAGGCAAACAATATTTATGATTATGTTTTTATTAGTTAATTAAATTACACTTCTTTATTAATTTAACAGTTATCAAAAATAATTTTAAATAAACTCAAAAAAAGAAAAATTTACTTACAAGTATTTTAAAGTATCAATTGAATTTTGGTAATATTAGATAAAAAGCAATAATCTAGTTTCGATACTTAAAAGCGATATATTTGCCCAAATTCCCAATTATTTTCCAGAAAACATTGGGGGTTCTATCTTTAATAACTGAAATAGGTATTACCCTAATATCGCCGGAACTTTTACGATTATAATTTACTCGAAAAGCATTTAGGTCATCAACTAATTCTAATATATTGATAATGGTACAATTGAAGTAAATGATTTCATTCAACGCAAATATTTCATTTATAAGCCCGAAGCATGGAAAAGGGCTATAAATGCTGGCATATTTTTCATCTAATGTAATAATGAAGTCAGGACGGTATTCGACATTGTTTAAAAATACTGATTTTATTTAAGTCGCATATGTTTCCCAACAATTCTCAGAACATTTTTCAAAAATGAAGTTTTTGCTAAGGAATTTAGTCGCATTTAGAAATTTACATGACATTTTAAAAATTGTTCCAGTTTCGAACTTTGAAGAGGTAATATAACAGTTCTGCTTTAGACAAGGTGTCTCTTCATTACACTCTTAGGAATGTTCTTAAAATTATTTCCACTAATAACTTGTCTTTTTAAGGGACTATGTTTACTTTCGTAGCGTAGGCAAGACGTTAACAATAATGGCCCTCTTTGTAGAATATTTGTTGGATAATGTAAAATATAGTGATGTGTAACGAGGTTTTCCAGCCGGGGTAGACCTCAGTGTGACCAGGGTTCAATAAGGGGGGTCGTTACAATAAAATTTGTGGTTTTGGGTTTTGGAAAATTAAATTGATCTCTTTATTCTTTCAAAATTACGTGTGTGTTTAATTACAACATAATATCATTAGATTTACATAAGTAAATGAAAAAATAATGTAAAGCAAAGGTGCAAAGTACCCTTTATTTCTAGAGTTAGGGAAAAAAACGGTTTAATCGTAGTGGTAAGGTATAGTACTCTTGAACCACTGTAGCTGAAAAGAAGGTTTATGGATTAATGGTGGATATAAGTACAAAGTACTTGTACCCCTTTGCTCCTAGAATTAGGGAGAGAACGGGTTAATGGTAGTGGCAAGGTAGGACTCTTGAACCACTGCAGCTGAAAAGAAAGTTAATGGATTAATGGTGGATATAAGTACAAAGTACTTGTACCCCTTTGCTCCTAGAATTAGGGAGAGAACGGGTTAATGGTAGTGGCAAGGTAGGACTCTTGAACCACTGTAGCTGAAAAGAAGGTCGGAAGTAATAGCAAGGTAGTACTCTTGAACTCTTGAGCTCGGAAGTAATAGCAAGGTAGTACTCTTGAACTATTAGTCTAGGACTTGGGTTTTCAGCGTTTAGCTCGGAAGTAATAGCAAGGTAGTACTCTTGAACTATTTGTTGTGAACAAGGGAAGGAACTCGGGAAGAGTAGGAAGTACTCTTGAACTATTAGTCTCGGATTTGGTTCTTGCAGGGTTTAGTTCAGCAGTAATAGCAAGGTAGTACTCTTAAACTATTAGTTGTGAACTCGGGAAGGAACTCAGGAAGAATAGGCCTTCTGCTTGAGCTGCGTGCTCCTTTTATACTGTTTCCTGCGGTTGGTTTTCCGTTGGCTTCTCGTTTTCATCGTGTTCGTTGTTGTTGTGCCAAGATTTTCATAAATCCAGACGCATGTATGCGCGTTTGACATATACATGTTCTTCATAGGATGTTTCCTCTGAATAACAAACTGTATGGTATTCATATTTCTTCTGCATTACAACGTGTGTGTGTGTATGCACAAATCCATTATTGTCTCAGTTTCGAATACGCATGTTGTCTACATGCGTTGGCGAGCCCACTTGGTAATTTCTTGTCTGAGCGGTACTCAGGTCATTGACACCATCAGCCGTTGCATGGTACTTTGATTTTTGTTTGTTATGCGTGAGAGTACGTCTGTACCTACTGTCTGAGTGATCATCTACTGATGTCGTAATAGAGATCATGAGATACATTGTGTGGGGGAAATTTGTTGTAACGAATTTGTCCTTCACACTTCCCCGTCATTTCGGCGGACGCTGACTGTCCCTTTCCGGGTGACCAGGACTTCGTAGTGGTCTGTTCCATGAGCGTAAAAAAAATGTAAGCGTCTCAGCTTTCCCTTTTGTACGTCGATCTTGGCTTGATCGATTTTTCCCTCTAATTCTTTCGGTCAGTTCGTTGCGGTGGCTTCACTGCCGGTGAGAGAGATGCTATCGCAGTCTGTCATGGGGTTCTGGTGTTGCCTCTTTTCTGTGGGTTCGGCTGGTTCGTTTACGTGCGTACGTTTTCCCAACACTCTTGTGTGATCTTTGTTGATCATTTTATTGTTGTCATCGCCGCTTCTGCTATTTACTCTGATGCTGCCATGGTTGTTGTTGTCGTCGGTGCTGTGGTAGCATATACTGCTGTTGCCATAGTGGTTGTTGTTGTCATCGGTGCTGTTGTAGTGTATACTGCTGTTGCCATGGTTGCTGTTGTCCGGCATGATATCACTGCCGTATCCTGCTGCGACTCTGGGGCTGTCGTTGTCAGTGATGTTGTAGTTTATACTGCTGTTGCCATGGTTGTTGCTGCTGCTACTACTGCTCTCGCCGCTATTACTGCTTGTGATTTCTGGATCCCTTTTTGTTTGGTTTCCCAAACTTGATATCGGGGAATGATATCCTTGAGTCCGTGTTCGTCCGGATCACGGCGGCTAGAGTTCGGCGTTTGTTAGCAATGTCTGCTGTGGACATCCCATCCGCCGACGTTGGCCAAGCCCTGCAGTCCCACCGCGATTACCTTTTCAGCTGCCTCCAGCAAATATAGACCACAGTCGGTCGTGTTCGTCTGGTGTGGGATGTTGACAAGTTGGTCCGGATAGGGGCCCTGATAAGCTTGCCACGACCCCTGACGACATCTGACCAGGTGCTCCTGTATCCAGTAGCCTCTGATGAGTTTTATAGTGTCTTCATGCCGTCCCTTGGCTGAGGAGTCGTACACGTATATCTTCGCTTTCTCTGGTTTTCCGGGATGAGCGACAATGGCGAGGTACCATTGTTGGTTCTCACATACAGGAACCACCACCAGGTCTCGGTCGAGGAGTTCTCCGGTCTTGTTCCACCGGCGGACCACTGCATGGCGTCCTTTGGCCACGGCCTCTTCGTCTTCCCCTGGTGTAGGTTGGTAGCGTCGCATGGTGTGCAGGAGGTGTGCAGATCTTTGTGCGGGCCCGCTGTTTTTCCGCGACTCGCCTCATTGCCCACCTTAGCCCGACCTCGATTAGCAAATCATTTATGAACGCGCTATGTCGGAGACGATGGTAGTCCGACATTCGGACGTCGATACCACCCCCTGGTCCCGGTGGATAGTTGCAAACAATTTGGTCTGCTATAGCTATATATATAATAAGTGAACCAAGATAGTGGCTATTAACCAATATGGTTGCAGAAACTTTACTAATGGATACACTTTCCACGCGGTTTCAACGATCCGGCTTGACAGGACATAAAATGGTGACGATATATCATAAAAATTCAATTCGCCCCACTTAACCGATTGAGGACGATGCAGTAATCATTTAAAATATGCACCGTGACTTACGGCATGGCTAGTGCGCCATTTTTGGCAATTCGCACGCTAAAGCAATTGTCCATTGATAAGCGTGACAAGTATCCTAAGGTTTCAGAGGTATTAGCGAGCTATTTTTTATGAATGATAAAGAACAACTATTAAACACTCAAAATACTGAACGATACGGTGCAAAAGACGTCCACCTCGCACAGCAGATTCTGCGTAACTGCCCTTAGTTCTTACAATTCTCGGGAATGACTCGTAAGAGCGCAGATTCCACTCTTTAATTCTCGTTATGCGTCTACATTCAATAACAATGAACAACATCAAGCTAACTCTCTTGGCTTGACAAAATACTCAGCAACAGAATAGAAAGAGTAAATGAAAAGACATCCTCACTCTTTAAATCTTTATTCTCTTTATATAATTAAATAACTTAATATAACTCTCCAGAGCAATGGTGTCTCTGAGTTTGTCTAAAGCTGTATTAATGGCTCTTTGAAACACCGCTGGTGCATTTGCCATCCCAAAAGGCATTCGCAAATATTCATAATGCCCGTCTGGCGTTACAAAGGCTGTTTTCTCAATGGCATCATCCGCTATAGGGATTTGATGAAAGCAAGCCAGTTCAGATATGATTTCATTCACAACTTGACGCTCCGTCAACGACCGTCGATAAGGTCTAAAGTTTACAGTCGATTCTGTTTGTAACTTAATGTTAAGTACACCAGCAGTCACTTTCGACAATGGATAACCTCTTACTATGAATGTTTTATATTTTTCTATTAATTGGTTAGTCACTGACATATAATCATTTGTAACATCTATATCAATCATTTTCTGAACATTATTAAGCAATCGGTTACAAGATTTTCGTCGAATTGTTCACCCAGTAATTTCAAATCTTATTTCTAAGTTAGGATCCTTGAGTATATCTCGCCCAATAATAATCTCGTTAGTAAGGTACTCCGTACCGATAATATAAAGTGTGACTTCAATTGTCAATTCCTCAAATTCAATAAGAAGGTCTGTCTTTTCTGTCAGTAATATAGAACTCTCCCATATGCCTTGAACAGTCGCGAAGTGTGCCGATCTTTTTACAAGCAGTTTATCAGCTATATCTGACCTGATTAATGAACAATCGGATCCTGTATCGAGCAAGCATTGGCAAACGAAACCATTAATAACGGCGACCGTTATGTAACTTGTTTTAGTATTATCACTACAAAAACGGACCTTCTTCCTATCAGCACGTTGTTTGGCCCAGTAGGTTTTCTCATCGTGACCAGCTTTACCGCAAAAAGTACATTTATTTAAAATTATTTTTGGTTCGGAAGATATTCGTGAGTTTTGTGTTTCATGGGGTGAAGAATTCTGATTGCAATTTACTTTGATATGGCCCAACTTGCCACAGCCAAAACATTTCTTAGATAAACGGGGTCGTTTAGTAGCAGCTGCTGGTACTTGAGAGCGTGACGACGTGGATGGCTCTCCAGACAAGAATGCATCTCTATCTCGACTATTGCCAAATTTCCTTTTTCGACGGCTACTCTCACGGATCGAAGACAAATGATCAATTAAACATTGTACCTAAGGTGGCATGACAAAACTCAGTTAGTTGCGAAGACCAATGTTATAAATAATAATTGTCTTATCTTCCGGTACGTCAAAAGGTAGGCGATTAATTTGTGAAATTTTATCGATAAAAAATTCAGTGTAAGTGTCGTAGTCCATGCTTTCGATATTAGCCACTTGCTTCAATTGTCCCACAACGTCAGAGCCACCAGCAAATGTGTGTGTTAGGGAAGCAATAAGGTCAGTCCATACGTAGTGTTGATATCCGTATTTATCATACCATATCTTTGCCCTACCTACCAGTGCCGCCTGTACTGTACACGAGGTAGTACATCGAAGCTTTTCAAATTGTCTCTTTCTACGTCCTTACACCACTGTATTATATTCACCCTTGAATGATCGGGGTCGTAACATGGGAATCCGACCGATTCACTAAAACGTTGATCTTAGCGACAGCACTCAGGATAGAATTGAGTGCGTCTAGTGTAATCAAAGGGTGACTACCACCCAGTGGCGGAGGAAGTGGCGTCGCATAGCCAACATCCGATGTGTCCCTGTCTCGCTTTCATTACCGTCGTTTACGACGGCACCTGGTCCCTCAGCCATATAATACTAAGCGAATTACCGCAGTCCAGTAAAACAAATTTTTACGACCAATTGGGCCAGATGCATCGAACCATTCGCACACCAATAATGCGCCAACAAAATAGTGCAGCGATTATGATCAAATTGCTCACAAAGGTAGGCAAATACAGGACCCACCAACGTTGCACAGAAACCAAATGGCAAAAAAAAAAACACGGAACGAACCGAACACAGCCATACAGCGACAGACACACAGCAACAGTAAATTTCTCGCTATGGTATAGCGACCTAAAAATTTAGTAATCCTCACTACAAAGCAAAATGCGCAATATGACTCGGAAGTGAATCAGCCAGACATCAACAACAACAGCACAGTCTCACAAAAATCCCGAAGGCACACCGCATATACTGCACGATCGAAAGGCTGCGAAAATGCACAATACAACAACGTACGCGAGCCATCCAGACAGCGACAACAACGAACAGCAGTCTCACAAAGATCCCGCAAGCAACACCGCATGTATCGAAAGCTTTCGAAAATGCGCAATACAACACGTACACTAGCCAGCCGTCTATAAATGCAATTTATTCGGGTATCTATCCCATTTCTGATGATAAAGAACAACTATTAAACACTCAAAATACTAAACGATACGGTGCAAAAGACGTCCACGGCCCACCTCGCACAACAGATTCTGCGTAACTGCCCTTAATCCTCGCCATTCTCAGGAATGACTCGTAAGAGCGCAAATTCCACTCTTTAATTCTCGTTCTGCGTCTACATTCAATAACAATGAACAACATCAAGCTAACTCTCTTGGCTTGACAAAATACTCAGCAACAGAATAGAAAGAGTAAATGAAAAGACATCCTCACTCTTTATTCTCTTTATATAATTAAATAACTTAATATAATTAAGTTGCATATTTGTATTATATCTGTCATGCCAGATTGATAGAACAACAGCTTGCGTGGATCGAAATTTAAAACAACACGTACAACACGTATGTGGAATGCTCTGCCAAGCTCTGTCTTTCCACATCACTATGATCCACAGACATTCAAGACACAAGCTCATAGACATCCGCTCTCTTCTTCTCCTTTTGCTTAACGCCCACGCTGTGGCAAACATATTGCCGAACATAACAGGGTGCGAACCCCTTTTTGCGTGCGCAAATTATACAAAAAAAAAAAAAAAAAAAAAAAAAAAAAAAAAAAAAAAAAAAAAATGGAAAACTCCTGCGCATGTACGTCATCTGTGACATGACAGCTGTAGTGTGTAGTCGTTGCTTGTGTTTCACGTGTGGCTGTTAGCTGTTGAACATTCAAAGTTAATGGGTGTTTAGGAGAGTTCTACTTTGAACTCCAAGTTTCCTTGTTCGAAGACTAAGATTTGTCAGGGCTCATAAACCTTGATAATATGATGAGGATATAACGGCTCATAAACCAATATATCAATGTTATTTGTAAAGTTATTTGCTCCTTACCGCTGGTGGGGGAAGGCGTTTATCGTGTCAACACGTAAATATGAATGACAATTTATTTAAAATGACTTCTTAATTTATAGTAATTGGCGTAGCCAAATATCCACAAAATATCTTTTAATGAGAATGCTGACATTACATTTAGTATCATCTCTCTGTACGTGACTTTAGCGAATTTAGCGAATCCGCCGCAGACACCTGTGCCCATGCCAAGAGGATGCAATCCGATCCTCTCAGTCCGATAAGAATTGTCTGCGATCGCGCACAACTGTGTGTATGCACATTCGTGGGAACAAGCAAGTTACGAGTGTGATGCCGCAAAATGTGCTGAGGGAAAGATATTTTGTGGGAAAATTTTTGAATTTTATATAATTAGTTAGACAAAAGAAATTCTGATGAGTAGGAATGTGAATAATAATGTGGATGATAATTTTAATTTTTCTAACAGTGGTGATGGCGAAATTTTTATTGTGCTCATGTTTTGACCCTTTATTCATTTTCAACAAATAATTTTTTAAATTTTTAATTAATAATGATGATAATATCTCTTTTAATATTATTTGGTGGCAATGAAAATGGCCGGTTTGTTTGCTATCTTAGGTGGAAATTTTTTTAATCTTTCGTTTTTATGTCTTGCGTCTTCAACAATTTCTTTGTTGAGCTTTCTTATTTTAAAGAACATTCTTGATCTAAAAAATAGTTTTTTAATATTTGAGTCGCAAGGAATTTGCAAACTTTTGTTGATTTGCGTTTTTAAATATTCCTTGCAAATCGTTAATGATCAATTAAATTTGTTGTAGATAATGTCCAAGGCGTTTATTTGTGTCATCAACTCTTGTGTCGGTTTTGACAATCCTCCCTCAGAAAGGTGATTAACCCAGGTAAAGGATGTGTCAGTCTGGCCAACTTTAATGCTGGGAATTGTATCTTTTAGTTTGTGGCAAATGAATCCAGCTAAATTTTCTAAGCCGTCGTAAGCCATAGCTTTGTAGCGTCTTAGCTACGTAAGCCTCATAATATAAAAGACGCGTGTTTCGTCAAAAGCGACTTAGCGCAAAAAAAACATTTTTATTTCACTGATTTAAAGTTGATTAAACATTAATTAAACATTCGTTAACATTAATTAAACATTCGTTAACATTAATTAAACATTAATTAGCATACGTTAAACATTAATTAGAAACTAATTTTTCGACTGCGTTTTTTCTTTTTGAACTGGTCAACTTTTATATAATGGCGAGAACGATCTGAACAGAACTCTTATTTAAAAAATGGTTCTCCTTTTTTCTTGTCGGGTGGTATGTGTGTGTGTGTGTGTGTGCGTTCGAACGCCATGCGTGCCGAGACTACCGAATCGGACAACAAAGGTGCACTATCCAACCGTGGCACGAGAAGAGCAAATTAAATTTGCTGCACGACGCAACCGTTGCACCCAGAAGATTAATATTCACGCACGTCTGTCATGTTGCGAATATTATCCCCCACAGCTTCAAGCACTATTTCTTCAGGAACTGGCTCGCAGATCGATTCGGGACAGACCGAAGTACTTTTAAATATTGTTCCTTAACAAACAAAAAATAAAAAGAACATATTAATATATACCTGTTAATGGATAACTTAAACCCTCTCGATCAGGTGTGTCATCGGGTGCTATTTTACCATTCTCCGATAAAATTCCTTCTTGTAACATAGGAAAATATCTTGGTTCAATCGGTATGTCAAAATGTATTTGAAATTGAACTTATTTTTGACTTCATCTAAAAGCATTTTTAATGCATAACAGAAAATGATATAAATGTGGGGTATATTCTGCAACAGAAAAACCCACATTGAAATACATAACTTTCGACTTGGAGCTCAAAATCCTGGTGTGAACGTAAAACCATTTTTTAAGGCTCGCAAGATCATGATCAATCAATGATTTTATACCGTCAATATTTGAGCTCGAATAAATTAAAGCCATATCGTCTGCAAATGCAACTATTTCACCTCTCAAATCAAGACTAAAAATAGAATTACTATAAATTAGGAAAAGTAGAGGTCCTAGAACCGACCCCCTGTGGTACACCAACATTTACCTTTTTTTCACTACTAAATACGTCGTTTATACGTACAGTTTGCATTCTGTTAAAAAAGTACGATTTAATTAGCCTTAATGCTACTCCTCTAACCCCAATCTGGGACAGTTTAGATAGTAAAAATTTATGATTTACAGTATCGAAAACTTTTGAAATGTCGATAAAAAGAGATGCCGCCCTAAGATTATCATTTAAAGAATTATGCAAAGGAGTCAAAAAGGAAATTAGTGCCTTTTCTGTTGATGAATTTTTTATAAATCCAAACTGCCTGCTATCAAGAAACTTAATCTTTAGTCTACTAGCCTAAATTTAACAAGCTTTTCAAAGATTTTTGAGAATGAGCTCAGTTAGTGATATCCTTTTTATTTCAATTTTGAGAAGGTATAACCGTACCTATTTTAAGTCTATCTGGAAATACACCTGTAGTTAAGCAGAGGTTAAAAATGAAAGTTAGGATATGAGCTAAACTAATAATAGAATTTTTAATTGTTAAATTAGATATTCCGTCAACTCCACAGGAACTAATTATTTTTAGTTTTTTGACAATAGCAATAATTTCGTTTTCAGAAGTTGGGAAAAAAACATGTTTTCTGTGCTATAACTATTATGAACTAACCTGTTACGGATTTCATTACTAAGGAACACTGATTCCTGATTTGCTAGGAGAATGTCATACGGGACATTAATAAAATAATTATTGAAGGTGTTGGCCAATAGTAACGGATCAGATTGAACATTGTTTCTAATTTCAAGTGACGGTAAAACAGAAGGTCGTTAACCACTTTCCATTTCAATTTCGAATCGATCGCATTATAAAACTTGTTTTTATAATATTTTTATTAAACATACCGCTATATCACAATATGAGGTCATTAATTCTTGCAGTGACGCGTCTTTCTTAATTGTGAACACTGCTACAGAGTTGTCCTGCCTGTTATGAGGTCATTAATTCTCGCAGTGACGCGTCTTTCTTAATTGTGAACACTGCTACAGAGTTGTCCTGCCTGTTATGAGGTCATTAATTCTCGCAGTGACGCATCTTTCTTAATTCTGAACACTGCTACAGAGTTGTCCTGCCTGTTATGAGGTCATTAATTCTCGCAGTGACGCATCTTTCTTAATTCTGAACACTGCTACAGAGTTGTCCTGCCTGTTATGAGGCCATTAATTCTCGCAGTGACGCGTCTTTCTTAATTGTGAACACTGCTACAGAGTTGTCCTGCCTGTTATGAGGTCATTTGTTATTTGATGTGCTGACTGTTGCTATTGCAGCTAAGGTGATTGTACATAAAGAAAATAAAAGAGAATATTATGAGCTTGTGCAATGTGCAGAAATAATGCAATACGAACAATATTCAAGGTTATTAATATAAGTGTATAAAATGCGGTTATTAACTTATAACTAATATGTGTTTACACTGCCCAACAACGTTCAAACGGATGTGTTCTGTTTCGGTTACCCTGATCGCACAGAAATTCCGAAATTTCCAGAATCAAAGAATGATGCGCGTTGAATACGCGCTGGACCGCTTCGGTCAAATTTCCACAATCAAATCGTTTTTTTCTTTCCAAAATGGCAGCAACATTTCTAAACGCCAATGCCGACACTGTTCGCACTGAGATTCCGAAATTTCCAGAATTAAAGAATGATGCGCTTTGAATACGCGCTGGACCGCTTCGGTCAAATTTACTAATGGCGTGCTGACGCCAATGCCGGCGCTGTACAAAATTTCCAAAAAAAAATGCCACGATTTTAATAATGGATCGCTTGGTCTAATTCTACAAAAAAAACCACTCTGACCGCTTTGGTCAAACAACAAAATCCGACTCTCCCTCGACAATGACCGCATCGCCCAAACAACAAAATCCGACTCCCTCTCGACAATCGTCAAGCAACCCAAGCTCACCCTAACAACCAAAAATTTTTGTGCCCTTCAGTCGGCGGAAAAGTTACACAAAACAAATGCATCACACAATGCAGTATGTATGCATTCGTTTTATCTTTTTTTTCGTTCTACCATTTGTGTCGTTTCATTCTTCTTTTTTTCTAATCTTTAATTAGCTTTTTTCAAAAAATCTTTACCTAATATCATTGGAAACTGCATTGTATCGTTTTCTACAACAAAAATATTTAAATCTATTTCATCTTCTTCAAATAATACAAAACTCTTTACAGTACCAATTACATTCAGAGGACTTCTATTAATACCAAAATAATTATGAAATGCATTTTTTCCTATAAACATTAAGACTTGGGGCACGAACTGTTGGCACATGAAGCTAATGGGACTGCCGGTATCGATTAGTGTTCCTAACAGTGTTTTATAAATACGTTTATTTCTAATAAATGTATAATTTAAAGTTCTTACATAGTCATTTGAAAACTCTTCATAGTTAACTGATATTGACATAACTGATCACCGTCAAATACTATTCCAAATAAAGTAGCTACTTTGCAGGCTTCTTCTAAAGTTATACGTTCATTTAAGTTGAATGGGTTGCAAATAAAGAAAAATGAATTTTCGCTGAAATCAAACCATTTTTCCAAATATGATAACATCCTCGTATATTTGGACACCTTCTAAAAAATGTCATGTTTAGAAGGAATATCTATAAAAATATTATACGTATGGTTAAATATAACAACAATGTATTTATCAAAACGCACCCAAAATAGAAAATACAAAAAATATTTATCTAATTAATACACAACCATGCTAAACAACAACACAACAATGAATGAGATGTCACTAACATGACATTTGACATATATGTACAGATAAAATTGGGGATGGGATGAAAAAAAAGAATCGATTAAAGAATCGACCGATTTTTTTGTTTCCTATTTATTTTATACAATATAATTTGACTTGTTGATGATATTTATTGCCGTAGCTGTAATACATGAATATTTATATAAAAAAGACCTATTTATAACCGAAAAGCGTATATTTTTGAAATTTTCAAAACACGTACGTATAGGGTATTCACAAATATTTTTGATAGAAAAAACGTATTATACGCTCCAAAAACATATAGACTGCAAGACTAAATAGCGCCCCTCATATTCGCAAGTAAGTCTTTTTTTTTTTGTTTTCAGGTTTAACAATAAGTAAGTTATAATTTATTCTGAAATAAGTTATTTTCCGCCCTTTTGGGAGAAAATCATAGATAACAAAAATAAATGTTTTGTTTTTATATTTCTTTTTCTTTGTGAAGTTTCACATTTTTAATGTAGAAAAAAAAATTTAAAGGAGTAATAATAAGAATGACTTATGGTCTGGCACCATTAGGTTAACTTTTTTTTTTTCACTTATATTACAACTCGAAATATCTCGACTGGTAAAGGCTTATTCGATATTTAGCGGTGAACGAACAGAAGCTCTAAGGCTGCTACCTCATCTTCAAAGACTCTGGATAAGGCGTCCGGAACTTTGTTCTCAGTGCCCTTTCGATGCCGAATGGCAAACTTAAAACCTTGCAGTTTTAAGGCCCATCGACCTAATCTACCACTGAGATCAGTTTGGCGTATCAGCCATTGCAACGACGCATGGTCAGTAATTACCGTAAATTCAAGTCCTTTCACGAATGGACGAAAATTGTTGATGCTAAGCACGGCAGCCAGACACTCTTGTTCTGTAACGCTGTAATTGCGTTGTGTCTTATTAAGCTTTTGCGACCAGTAAGCGATCGGGACTTCCGAACCATCCTCGATAGTTTGAACAAGCACGCTTCCGACTCCGGATTGACTAGCGTCGCATTGGATCATGAAGGGTTTCGCAAAGTTTGAAGTGTTAAACACTGGTGACGAAGTTAACTTAGCCTTCAACTCTTCGAAAGACAACTGCGCGTTACTGTTCCACTGTAAACCTTTTGACTTCTTTAGAAGATCTGTTAGGGGTGTACAAATTGATGCAAAATTTGGTACGAACTTTCTATACCACCCTGCCATTCCGAGAAACCGGCGAAGTTGGCGCACCGTAGATGGAACTGGATATTCCCCGATCGCTTTCACTTTATCAGGATCTGTTCTCAATCCACCGTTCCCAATAATGTGTCCGAGATATTTGACCTCTCGGAGACAGAATTTGCTTTTTGATATATTCAAGGTTAACCCAGCGCGTCGGATGTGTCCCGCAACCTTCCGAAGAATTTCTACATGAGAATCGAAGTCTTCAGTAATGACTAACAAATCGTCAAGGTAGACGAAAACTTTTCCGTGTAACTCCGCAGGAATGACCTTGTCCATTAAGCGGTACATAGTTTGAGGTGCGTTACAAAGTCCAAAAGGCATAACTTTGAAATGGTACAATGGACGATTCGGCACTGAAAAGGCGGTTTTTTCTCGAGAAGTCACCTCTAGGGGAATCTGCCAGAAGGCATCCTTTAGATCGAGGCTTGAAATAAACTCGGTACGTGGAATCCTACTCAATATTCCCTGTATATGCGGGAGCGGATAGGCATCAGTAACAGTAACGGCGTTCAGCTTTCAGGAGTCAAGGCACAGTCGAACCTTTCCTGGCTTACGAACCAGGACCACTGGAGAGCTCCAGGAACTTTGCGATTCCTTTATTATTCCTAGCGCTAGCATACGGTCTAGTTCACCAAAAATTAGTTTATCAATGGCTGGCGAGACGGGATAGTGACGTTGTTTAATGGCTTTGGAATTGCCTGTATCGATGACGTGTTCCACCAATGTAGTTTTGCCAAGGCCTTCATCTTCAAAGGACGGGAATAACTTCTTTACGGCTGTCAATCTTTCTGCTTGGAAGCTGGATAAATTATGGCTGTTCCCAAAGTCATTAAGTACGTTGGTTTCGGTAATTTCCGACACGATCTCAGGGGCTATTTTAAATGACTGCCAAAAATCTATACCTAGGTATAGGTTTAGCGAAAGTGAAGGAACGACATACAATCGAAGTCGCTGCATCATTCCGCGAAATTCAAAGTCGGTATCCAAGTAACCAAAAACATTTTGAGAGATACCATCAGCTGTTTTGATGGGAGATGTGAAACGTTTCAATTTAACATCGCTATCGAGTACTTCCGTGGCCAGAGATCCACCGATACAACTAATGGACGCACCGTTGTCCAACAGTCCCAAAATCTCCTTGCCCAGCAATTTTACAGACGCGTATGGTTGAACATCATTAGGTTGTACAAAGATAGTGCTTATCAGCAATTTACGACTTTCTCGAACCCCTTTCCAAAACTGTCTCATCCTGTTAGAGGATCTACTGGGTTTGGTTTTTACGATCGAATCGACACAGTGAAAAATCTCTCGTGCTACATTATATTCCTTAACGCGAAGATGATACGGTCTAAGTGGATATAAATTTCGCTTGGTCTCAACCTTCGATGTATCGTCGTCCAGGTCTGGTTGTTCTTTTCGCATAAGGCGCACCTTGGGTGTTACAAGTTCCTGCTTACCAGCTTCGTCCAACTCGGGGGAACTTACTAATGGCGAGGGTGTGAACTGGTGGGTTTGTTCACACCCCTCGGCACGTTTCCCTGTTGATTGTACCCAATTGATTGTAGCCTACAGTTCGGCTTGTAGGTATTTGGTGCACCACAACCATAGCAGAATATTTGGCGCGGTTTAAGACACACATCAAAACTGTGGCCCTCCGTATGGCAGTTTCAACAAACTACTTTGGAAAGGGCACAATTTTCTACTCTAATGGGCAAATTCGGCCTCGAACTTGAAGGAGTGGTAAAGGTATTATGGACTTTTACGCCATCCGGAAACAACTCAGCAACTGGACGTCGAGGATACGTCGGTCTTACCGGTGGAAAATTACGATATACCTCATTCAAAAATCGCTCTCGCCTTTGCGCAACGAGGAAACGGATGACAGGTCCAAATGGAGCATCTCGTGTCGTACGTCCGGTCGGAGATTTCTTATTAGGATTTCCACCAAATCGGATTCAGCGATGGGTGATCGTAGTCGGTCAGTTAATCGGGCAATCGACTCATAGGAATCATCAAAGCACTCTTTATCTCTTTGCTTGCGACAACGAATAGCTTCGCGAATATCGTAGTCAGTTCGACTATCTTTGTACTGTTGCCGCAACTGATCGACCAAGTCATCACACGTAAAATACGGTTGATATCGGTGAAATCTCCAATACCACTCGCTGGCTCTACCTCTAAACAAGACATGTGCATTTCTGCAAAGTAACGTAAAATTTCCGTCCAGGCTGTGCCGTGTTAACGAATGGACTTGATAAATGAAATTATCAACGGCGAATCCTTCGGACGAACTATCAAATTGAAGGTGCCAACTCGAAATAATGCTGGCCACTTTCACCGCAGTGTTAACGTTCAGTTGCGAATGACGAGTTGGAAGAAGAATATGAGGCATACGGCTCTCCTTGTTCAAAAGGCATATCACACGGCCAAGATACATTTTCTATGTTCGGCGTATTTGCGGGTGCCACCGGATCAGTCTCCTGCAATCTTAAATTGCTGAAGCATCGTTCCACATTGGACTCAATCAACTGCGAACGTTTTTGTGACATTTGTTGCAGCATGTTCTCTTGGATCTGCCCAAATGACTCATTCACCACGCGTTGGATTATTGGAACCAAATTGGAATCTCTACGGTTTCGACTAGCAGGTTTACCAGGGAACGTGAATCTAGAGCGATCATAAGGGTGGAATGTCACTTCCGGATTCGGCCTTAGGCTTTCAATCACGCTTCGCTTTCCAACGGTCTGTTCCTTTTGCAAACCTTGCTGAAATCGCGCCGGAGGTTTTCGTTGGGACCTAGCACGGGTATTGTGTGAACTCTCGTCTTTAGGTAGTTCGTGATCGCTAGCGAATCCTGTTCGATTTGAGATAACACACGAACGCAGGGAATTCAACGCAGATTACACTGCGGACAGAACTCAGAACTTTTTAGTACTTCAGCTAGACAGTACTTGTGAAACGCGTGGTTGCAAGTAGTGACCACACTTTCCGCGCTGCCATCAATTCCTATATTGCACAACATGCAAATTCGAGACTCAGGGGCTAGAAGTTCAACAGCCAAATTGGTCTTTCTGGGCCCGTCCAAACTACGCCTTACAGCCATGCTGGTGATTGGTCAAAGCAATTATGGGGGACAGAAAAATTTCATTAAGTAGGACACAGTGAGAAAACGCGTCAGAGATATTTAGGTAACTGTTCGGAAAAAGTGTCGAATTAAAAAAAAACCCTCGTATTTAAGTCAGTAATAACACTTAGAAATGTTCAAAGCTATTAGGCAGCAACTTCAACCGCATAAACGTTTAGGTTTTTCTTTTCAACGCCAACTGACAATTAAATCCGCCATGTTCAGTCAGAAAAAAAAATCAAAAAAAAAGTTAAAAAGTCTGAAGTCCATCAATAAGGAAACCTTATTTCAATTTTAAAGTTTACGTGGCAAACTAAGGCTTAACTAAGCAATCTTAAATGTATCAATTAGGTATTAAACTTACAAAAAAAAAATGGATCTAATTTTCAAGCTTCCATCGGGGTCCTCCTCAGTGAGCTAGAGTGCACCCTATGTGCCTCTTATAAGAAAATAAATATTGGAAATGAAATTGATTTAAATCGTTTTCTACCATCGAACCAACGGGTGTTCCAACCGATCGCCCAGTTCAACCCCACACTAAAGTACCGCAATTCCAAGGAAAACTGGTTCCCTTCGGGTCAGGTTCAGCTATAGGCTGGGACCACCGGTCAAAGAAAAGCTCAGCTAGTTCGAGAAAGAAAATCGATTTGTAAAATAGCTGAAAGAAATCAAATAGACTGAAGTTTAGGGAATTAAAATTTTGGTCATCCTCTTAACAATGAGTTAGCCTGTTTCTAAAACTACTGCAATTCCTAGAAGAACTGATTCACTTCTGGTCAGGTAGCCAGTCGTGCTAAGCTTCTGCAATTCCGAGAAGTTTCGAGTCACTATCTGGTCAGTTGGTCAGACAGACGCCAAAATTGATGTAGTTTTTGACTAAGTACCAATTCACTTCTGGTCTAACTAGCTCTTATCTAAGCTCCTGTAATTCCAACAAGAATCGGGTCAAAATCTTATGAATCGGACAAGCAAAATTAGGAAGAGACAAATTCGTTCCAGCGAGAAACCTTTCTGGGCAGAAGAGAAACTGTCCCAGGAATGAACAAAAATTCGACTGCACAAGTATCAACGGTCAAGAAACCGGCAGTCGAGCACCAGTTCTCTTGCATTTCCGGATGAGCTTGCGCAATCCTTCGCGCTGAAAGTAAAAAAGTATTCAGTCCCATGTAGGAAACTGTTTTTAATTAAACTATTTCCAAAATTAAAATTGGAAAAAAAAAAGGGAAGGAATGTGGAACCAAAAGAATCCAGACAGAAGCCTGAACCATCTTCGGGTTTCCACGAAAATTGTGTGTGTGACCCAAGAAGTCAGAAACAAATCCGATCTTCTCGTGCCCCACGTCGGGCGCCATTTTATGTAATAAAGTGTATGTTTTATCTCTCATAATATTGCGATCCGGATGTTAACTCGCTGTGGGTTTGTAGCGGATTGAGAGGTGCGGGGTGCACGTCTGGCTGGTTGCTCAGGTCTAGCTCGCCGAAATGGGTGGGTTCTTGCACCCCCATCCACTGCTTACTCCACCATAAAAAAAATTTTACGTGCACCGGGAAAAGGAAAGGGAAACAGGGAAATGGATAGTTTGCTCCACCCGTCATCAGCATCTGCTCCCGGGTGCCGCCTACCAGAAACGCGGAACGAGGAGGCCCTTTGATGGAACTAGCTTGGTTCTGCTTACATAGTAACCATATATGGAATTCGGGTCAAAACCAAATAATGGGGCATTTTATATTTTTTTTCTTTGGTTTTATAAAAGATTTATAAGTGATTGAAGTAGTAAGCTCAGTACGCGTGATGTATCAGTAACGAAAGCAATATGGTACTGAAGTCCTAGTTTTGGGTATTTATCAACCTCGCAAGTAGATTACGTATTCCCCTTTTTTTTTCTTGAGTTTTAAAAAAAGTAACCATCAAAAAAAGGTGTCATGTCTAACCTTACGTGCATAGAGTCAATAATAATCAAACGTGTTGTCCGAGTTTTAAGGTATTTATTTAAATAAATTATCATTTTTTTTTTATTTAAAAAAAGTAACAAAAAAGTATCATGTGTAATTGTAGGTATACCGTATCAATTATCAGTGAAAGAGATGTCCTAGTCTTAAGGTAATTTCTACTGAAAATTAAGTATTTCAATTTTAATAAAAAAAGGTATCACAAATTTTTTTTTGTATTTAGTAGTAATAATGATAACAGAAAAGTGTATCATATTTTATCATATGTATGCGGTAGTAATATTAAGCAAAAGTGCTGTCTTAATTTTAAAGTAAGTTCTAAGGAAATTAAGTATTTCAATTTTAATAAAAAAAAGTATCATATTATTTTTTTTTATATTTAGTAGTGATTATGATTATCATATGTATACGGTAGTAATATTAAGCAAAAGTGCTGTGCTAGTTTTAAGGTAATTTCTAAGGAAATTAAGTATTTCAATTTTTAATAAAAAAAAGTATCATATTTTTTTAGATAATTCGTTTTTTTACTAGGTTGGTAAAAAAAAGGACTAAAGGAGAAGAAGAGAGACAATAAAAATATAAGCGACTTACTGCGTTATTTGAGTACCCTCCTCCTCGACAGCGCTGACGACGACGACGGTAGCTGAAACAAAGTTAAAGGTATCAAGTAAGGTTGGCCCACGGGCCCTTAGAAGAGAAGCTCTGGCTTCCTTCTCAGCTTCTCCCTTTCCGTTTCTCCCTTTTTTTTATTTTATTTTTGTCGCTAATCGGAATTGAAATTTAAGACAATTTAAGTCACCAATCACAAAAAAAAAAGAAAAAAAAATGAAACTTCCGCTCACACGGAAATATGTCTCGAAATATAACGAGATAAATTAAACTACAATCTGCTGCTTGACGAGTGTTCCTGAGAGGCCATTTTTATTTCTTCGGCGTGAGTGGACGGGCGATCCGCAGGCTTATCTATCTTCTTGGGAGCTGGAACTCGGTCAGGTTACAGCGTCCTATGCGTGTCGCATGAGAGCGCAATATATGCGGGGGCGACTACTCCTCACCAGTGCTCGAGGCAGGATATCGAGCATTTAACCAATACGGTACTTCCAACGACGCTCGGCTACTATGCACATATACTCTCTCTCTCACGGAGAGAATTCCAATTATGAATAGCTGGTAATCAGTGACACCGAATGGCGGCCATTTAACAAAGAAAAGGTTTGCTTAATACATTTTAAAATGTCCCTTTATTTTTATATTTTTATTTTTTTTTTTATTTTTGCGGGGTCAAATAATTAAGGTAAAGCTTCGCACATAGAATCTTTCACAAAGGGATGGTCGTTTTCTTGTTTCTCTGCGCACGTGAATAAAAGAAATGATTACTTTTTCTTTTGTTTTTTTTTCCCACTGAATTTACTGTGCACGAATGATTTTTATATCGTTTTAAATTTTCACATGGAACTTGTTCCCAGTCAGATATTTCGTTATTCCTGGTGGATCTTGACTATTAGGGAAACTAGTCGCACTTGCAGAAGTGTAAATTGTATGAAAAAAAAACCGAAATGGCTGACTTTGAGACGACGGGCAGCGGTCTACCGCGGAGAGTTGATTTCGAGTTGAGTTGATTTGAAGAGGCGACATGTAGTGCGATCACTACAGTATGCTGCTTCGCTTTTCACTGAATTGTGATAAAAAGGGTCTCTTTTCTTCCACAAACATGGACACGCGCGATAAATTTCAATGAAATCGACCATATTATCACTCCGTTTCGACATATTGAAAAAAAACAAGACCTCGAAAATGTTGATTCACCGCAACGACTGAACTGATAACTGAACTGAAACGTATTTACACATCAGTTTAACTGATAACTGAACTGACAACTTATGGGAATGCCATCAGTTTCAGTTTCAGTTAAACGCTTCAGTTTTTGCATTTAGACATCAGTTTAACTGAAAGCTTAACTGATAGCTCAACTGAAACTGAAGCTGAAATGATCGTCTAAAAGGGGCTTTAGAGATTACGTTAACTGCTGTCGACGTTCTCTGTTCTCGTTTTTTGGGAGAAAAAAGAATTTTTTAATTTCAATTTCCAACGGCCAAATGGAGGAGTTCATAGCATATTTAAAAAGCTTACAGGGCACTGCTAGTTTGAAGTTAACGTGATGTAAACTTGAGATATCAGTATCTCTTTTAACTAATTTAATGACCGAGAGGTCTCTGCTACATTAAAACGGAGAGCATTGACATGAACACCGACGACGTTTTGGCACAATGGACGCATGAAAAAAATAAGCGATCGTTATTTATTAAGCTATCGCAGGATTTATCGTCCAATCCGGAACAAACATCATAGGTCACAAATGTATATGTAGTGTACCTAAATAATCTATTTCTTGTTTTAAAAGGGAACACTTTTTTACACTTACTTTTATGTTATGTTGCTCTAAGCGATCTTTATACAAATTTGATTCACATTCGTCCTTAGTGCTTCCTCCAGTTAGAATATCGTCGAAATAACAACTGACTTTGGGTAATTCTTTTAATATTTCATCCATAACATGTTGAAAAATTGCAGGTGCACTTTTAATTCCAAAAATTAAACGACGATACCTAAATAAGCCTTTATGGGTATTAATCGTTAAAAACTCTTGGCAAGATTCATTTATCTCTAGTTGTGGATATGCGGCTTCTAAATCTAACACACAAAACCAGTTACAACCAACCAACTTAACAAAAACGATTTGGGCTTTATAATTTTTAATTGGAACTTTTTTATTTTTTATCGAAAACCGTTGGATATTTTTTTAACCACATCCTCTAAATAAATTCTGTCATCATGTAAATTGCTTATTGTATTTATAAAGAATTTGCTTTTCCAATTCGGGTAAATTATATTGATCCAAGATCGACCGAACAAAGGAACAAAATCTTTTATTGTATTAATTTTATATATCACTATTATTATACTATTAATTTTAATGAATAACTTTCGGAAGAATTTGGTAACGAAACACTTACGTCGAAATACCCCAACATTTTTGCCTTATCACCCGTAATTAGTTTAAGCTTTTTATTGCTTGGAACAAGTTTTATATTGCCAAAAACTAGATCAAAAGTATTTTTTGAAATAACTGACTCACAAGCGCCAGTGTCTAGTTCCATCTTCAGTTGAATACCATTACAATTTACAGTGACATACAATGGATCAGTACCAAAATTCAAATTATTAATATACATTTTAAACGAATCCTCTGATTCAATTTTATTTATATTATTTAAAAATACAACACTGTTCCCTTCCCTAACTCCCTATAACGGCTGATCAGCCTCTCGTAACTTTGTTGATGTGTTGTTGTGAACTTAAGCTAGCTGTAACCACCGTCGATATGTTAATTAGTTCTTGTTTCAGCATTTCCATGTTTAAAGCTTCTTGTTATATTGGTCAGTGAGAAATCGTGGGTATGTGTCAACTAGCTTGCTGGCAGTAGATCTATGCAACGAAGATTGGTTAGGGCTGTGCAGGATATTGCAACCTTCCCTTTCTGCGAGTATTGCATAAAGCAACAGGCAGAAGTTTTAAATGAGTAGAGATAGAGTTTAGAGTTTGAATAGTAACTGCTAACTGATTCTTTATTCATAAATTCTTTCCTTTTATACAAATTTTTGACAATGAATTGCTTATGTACTAGTGAGTGAAACTTACAATATTCAGCTCCCCATAAGCCCACAAAATAAGAGATTTTGTCCTCTTCCGATTCAATTTTATTCAGTTTAAGTAAATGCCGAAAACGTTCAACATATGACTCAACCTACGAAAGACATTTTTTTTTTTCTTTCGAATTTCGATCTTGCTTGGCGCACAATTTCTTTTTTTCACATTCGTACCGTTTTCAATATATTCATACGAGTTGGCGCAGATTCACGATGCGATGGCGATACACGATATATACGTTCACTTTCTTTGAAAATAATTTCTTATTCTTTTTCTTAAATCATTCTTTCTTTATTTTTTTTTTATTACTTCTTTATTTTTCACTACTTTTACCAATAACTTTTACCTCGTAATAACTTTTTTTATCCTCGCCGCCAGTTTTATATCGCGGATGTAAGAACTCGAGTCGATGCGCTTTGGCTTAAGACTCACTTTATTTCAATTTCATATACAGTCCGTAACATTTGGATAGCCTCAGACATATTTTTTCTTAAAATCACTTATTTTTGGTACGTTCTTGATGTTTACTTATAGGTTTGAATAAAGAGAGACAAGCTAAGACTGAGTCGTTGAGATTAAGAGAAGTGATAACTGGTTTCATAAAGTTATAGGAATTTTCCGAGTTAATTTTGTTTGAGGTCACTCAATTGTGCATTTTTTATTGTAACAGTAGAAAAGCCTCACTGTATTTGTTATAGTAAAAACAAAAACAGATGGTTAATTTTTATTTCTTTTGATCCCGCAGGATTGTTTCTTTCGTTTGTATAATATTCATTGTTATTGTTTTTCCTCGTGTAGTTCATTTGTCTAGGCGCTATTCGCCGTAGTTGGCTACTTCCAGGATCTACATCCATGAGTTGTGGCTTTTGATTATTATAATTGTAATTATAGTTCCTATTATTATTAAAATTATTTTGAGGTCTGAAATTATTGTTATTCTGATTCTTGTTATATTGGCTAAACGGGGATCTGAACGTTTGTTGTGGTTTAAAATTATTATTATTAAAGTTATTTCTAAATAGTCCCTGATTTTGAGAGTTTGGTCTAAGTCCTTGCTGTTGAGGACAATAAGTTCTTGGTTGAAAGTTTTTATTTTGGGTATTTTGAGGTTTTTGTATCCTTTCTCTATCCTTTCTTCGAGAGGACTTCAATTGACGAATCCTGCTTGTGTGAGCTCTTAGAGAGCTTGTTGTAAGCTTGTTGGCTTTAAAGCATAGAGGATTGTCCTTACATGAGTTGGGACCTTTTCTTTAAAAATGTTTAAAGCAGTGAGGTTATTATTTTCTACTTCGTTTGCTTTATTTTCCTGAACGCTTTTCTGATTGAAATCACACAAGATTTCTTGGATATTATTATAGAATCCTAAAACATCTCAATGCAACGTTTGGCCTTGCCGATAAATTTAGACTTGAGAATGTTAATGCACATTCTCTGCGATGTTACATTGTATTCTAGCAATGTAGGGATGATATCGTCTACGTTCGTTAAGAACGTGTAGAGATCTTCTGGAAAACAAAATTAAATTCTTCTTTATCAATATATTCAAAATCTTTAATGTTATCTTTGTTCTTAATTTCTAAATTTTTCTTACGTAATTCTCCAGGAATTGGCTGATTCCTAAAATTTGTATATTTAGAGGTCCTCTTCTGATGAACTGTTTTCTTCGTTCGTAAATCTGATCTTTGCCTCCTGTAACTTCTTCTTTCTCAATTTTTTGATCATTAAGACTCGGAAGCTGTCTACTTCTGTTTTTTCTTCTTTTGTAATTTTGTTGAAGTTGAGTTCTTTAGGTGTTAATTTACACTGGATTGAATTGATTTTCTAATTCACTGAATTTATTTAAAGTGTTTTTATTTCATTACTTCAAAGCTTAGTTAATGTTAGAAACTTTGTTTGAAAAATAAATTCAGAATTTTAACGGAACGTTGGTTTTTATAGGATAGCACAAATATAGTGACTATCCTACCGACTGCGCCAATTTAATTATAAAAAACACAAAAAGTATTTTTAAAAAATTATTTATTGAAAGCTTATAGATCAGTGTACGACTGATGCGTTTCGAGTATACTTAAGTTCTAACTGAATATAATTCAAATTCTTAACTCTGAGGGTTCTGTTTTACATATTTATTATCTTGAATTTATGTTGGCCTCGAAGTTGTTTATTTGTTATCTTTGGCTTGAAATTGTTTATGACAGCTTAGTGGCGTGGGCGTAATATTGAATGCACTGAATGTCCGGTCTTGGCTTGCTAAGTCATTCATTTGCTCTCTTGGTGGTCTGCTTATGGTTGAATATGATATCATGCTGGTCTTGCTTTATTGTATGTGGGATATGTTCTGGTGCACATGTAACTAGTGTACGTTTCCACAGAAAACTTCGTTGTTATTTTTACAAATCAGCTCACACGGATAGTATAAATACATATACCAAAAACTTGTGTCTGGACACAAATTTTTTTACCTACATGTATAAAAATAACATTGAAAATTACAACCAAAATGTACTAATGCCTAGATGTTTTTTGATTTATATTTTTACATTAGTTCTAAAATATTAAATTTCCTCCAGGTAATTAATTTGATTTATTGCAGTCCGTTCTAGAAATAGAAAGACCAACTGAAAATGACTGCCTGTAATGTGCAGACAACGGCAGCAGCAAATGAAAATTATTTTAATTTTGTCGTTCATAAGACGACGCTTCGATTTAGTGCGTGTATCCAGCACGGCAAAACACAGCACTTGTAATCATATGATGTACTTTATTAAACATTCGAAAAGAATGAACAAAAGCAAAAACACAAAGGCAATTCATGACTTCGAATTTGTGTGTATACCTGTTTGCTATTTCGGCAACACCGGGTGACTCAAGATTACTTCAGCTGCTGCTTTTTCTCCTTATCACCAACTATTTTTAGTAGTTTATCAAAAGACGCTGATAACATCTTTGTTTAGTTAAAAAATGATTCCTGATCATTTAGCTTAATTTCCGCAACCAAATTATGATCACCACAATCATTTCGGGATTTCTCGGTAAACATAGGACGAACCCACCATGTGGGACTGTTTCTCTTTCTTTTCTCTAATATTTGGGCTACATTACTACATATGACTATAGCAAAATCCGTCGCAGTAACTCTTCTATCATAACTCTCATCCATTTTTTTGTGAAATTATCCTAAACTACATACTCGTATATCAATTTATATGTAGGAATAATTTTTAAAATTTTTATAGAAATTGTGATTATCTTTAAAACACAAAACCAATGCACTTTTATGAAACGTCAAAATACTACTCATACAAAGATAACAATATACTAACACATATTCATGTAACAAAAATTTCCCATTGTAAAATTAACAACGTAATTTTCGGTGGAAACTAAGAGTAAGCGTGCAGCTCATAAAATTTTCATTTTTTAAATTCTCTACGCTTTTTTACTTCGCGTCCAAGCTAATCCTGTGATAAATTAAAAAAAACAGTACTAGTGCTACATATAAAGAGGCATATACAATTTAGAACAGCCATACTCAACCTTTTTTTAAAATGGACCACAATGACAATTTTGTAACGATGCCCGGGCAATAAGAAAAATGTGTTTAGCGTAAATAATAACACTCATTTTAAAAATTATGCATTTATTTAAAAAAAAAATATTTTTAATGCGATTTTTGAAATTGGGAACACATTTTCAAAACTTTGTTAAGATCTGGCTTATTGCTGCATGCCAACCTTATGACATTATCCAGATGGGAGTCTGTTAGCTTGTTTCGGTACATATTTTTTGCATATTTCATTCGCGAAAAGGAAGACCCATAGTTCTTCCAAAAGGCTTTTAAATTTTCTGTGGTTCAATTCTCTCGCTCGTATATAATTCACAATATCAATAACAATCTTTATCACAGCTTCGATTTTTATATTGATAACACGAGCAGCCAAGTTTTCTTGATGAATAATGCAATGTAATGTAATTAAATTTGTCAAATTATATTTTTTTTACTAAACAATGTAATAAATCCATTTTCGGATCCAGTCGTGGAAGGACAGCTATCTGTACATATATGGGTATGTGGATGTCCCATATATTTATATGTAAAAGATGCGTCGTTTGTTGTCACAAGCAGATCAAATACAAAACACTCAACATTTATGTTAGATTCCAAATTGTATGTGATACGTGTATGGGTATTTGTATGTCCCATATATATATATATAGCAATAAAATTACTCATTTGTTTAAATATTTAAAACGTTTTTTTTTTTGTAATTTTGTGTGTAATCTGCTTGCGATATATATATATATATGTCGCAAGCAGACCACACACAAAATTACAAAAAAAAAACCTTTTAAATATTTAAACAAATGAGTAATTTTATTGCTTCTTTAAAACCAAAGACTCAAAAAATATATACTAATGAATAAATGCAATTATGCACTGGTCAAACAAATATCAATCGCAAGGAGAAAATGGTACTTGCGACGTCTCTCACAAAATCAGCAAAAGTCATTAGAAAAAGTATAAATGCCGGAAGGGCGAGGCTTATAGACAATTTGATTTAAGTGAAGTTAGTTGTGGTTATTTTTCTTGAGAAATTGCAACTCGACATTAAGAGCACACTGCCAAGTTGCAATTCCCCAAGAAAGGCGAATGTACACCATTTCGTTTTATGTTTTTAAATGTACACCATTTCGACTCTGCTGGCACTATAATAATCATAAATACTTCAATTAATTTACAAAAAACAACAATAGTCACCACACATACACCCACCATTTTTTCAATGTCAATATCATTCTGCTCTAGAAAATTTGAAATAGTATCAAGATAAAATATTCCCCTGGTTTGACAGGTCATTGGAAGGAGTTTGAAAAAGTCTTCAAAGATTATATTCTGTTCTGTGCAATATCTAACAAACACCGAGCATGGAGATGTTGCTGAAATATCAGTGCTGGAATCGAAAGCCAAGCTAAAAAACTTACAGTTCTTTCAGTTGTCTATTATGTTGTCACGAATATATTTGGAAATGTCTTCGATACATCTCACACATGTTGAATCAGACAGCTGTAGTTTTTTTAGCTCAGACAGTATTTGTTTTTTGTTGCTAACTTTATCAAAAAGTATATCGGCAGCACTTACAAAACATTGCTTTACAATTTCTGCATCGGTAAATGGCTTCATGTGCTTACCAAGAGTATAACAAATTTCATAAAATGCCTTAGTTACCGCAGAGTCTTGGGATAAGGCCACGGACATCACATTTTGTTGCTGTTGTAATAACCTCTTAAAAAAGTGAATTTCTCTCTTCTTAATTGTGTTCCAGGAGGATAAGTTTCGTTGTAAGATTTGTGTTTTGTGCTAAAATTACGAGCAATATTATATATTTTTAAAATAACACTTTCACGGCATATTAAAAAGGTAGCTACGTTGTTTTTGCTAGGCACAACAAAATTATCCGTTTCCCATTCGTCTTGAAACGATCGATTTTCATCAGATATATTTTACGTTTTAGCTTTGAAGAAACTCCCGCCATTATTTTTAAATTCCAAAACACAAATTAACAATTAACTGCAACCACTAACTGAAATTCAAAATGTAACTAAACGTCAAAACGGGGTATGGGGATTTCCCGATAAGCTACTACGATTCACATATAGTCGGTGAGGAGATGTGTTGGCAAAGTAGTTCGAGCTTTATTTCATCGATAAAGTACATCGAAGTTACATGTTTGTATGTATAGAGACGAACTACCCTACTTCATCGATGTGTTGGTAAGGCTGTTTATTTATTTTTTATTCCATTTTAAATTCTGTAGGTGCATGTAAATGCCTATACAGAATTGATTTTTTTATTGATAGGTACATTTTAGTGTTGCTTGTATTTCGAAAACTCGAAAAAGGATATATTTTGCTTACACTTTTCTGCAATCGCGCGTTATTTTAGGAATTTATTAAACTACGCCGCTGGCCAACTTTTAGAAGCATGCGGCCCGCGGCCCCAGATTGAGTATAGTGTAACAGTCTTTACTCGGGTGACGCTCGCCGGTCACCCAGGGTTCTTTCTCCTTCTACTCGTTGTTACAAATTAAAAAGTTGTTTTTTTTCGGTTTATATTATAATTGCTTCTTTATTCAGTTATTTTTCCTAGTTATACTATGATATACGCGTACTTAAATATAATTATACTTAGAATATGCCTAAAATAAGCTGGTTTGTACGTATAATATACGGAGGAACCAGCGGGGTTTGGTTGCGGTCGGGGCTATTCGCTTCGACTGCGGAAGAGGGTTGATGGGCGGCTTCTGCTCCTCGATTCGTTGCTACTGGAGCACACGAGCAGTGTTTAGATGAACAGCGCAGCGCAGTATAGTGAATTACTTAGTCGGTGATTCACTGTACTGGTAAAAAAGGGGCGTGGTCCGCGGGGATAGCTACCACGATGGGAGCATGCGGACTGCCAGTGTCTGATAAATCAACCTATTTGCACCGCGCCATACGACGGCAGATGCGAAATAATTTGACTTACTTACAGTATAGCGAAACTGACTCGACTCGACTCGCCTTGTCGTAAAAAAAGAGGCTGTTCGTGTAGAACAGAAGTCAGCGAGAAGCTGTTTTGTTTAGGGGGAAGTTGTTGTAAAACACAACGTCTTCGTCCCTTTGAGTAGATGTAACTGCCTTGCCGCAGTGTAGTTAGCTTTCTTGGAAATTTTGTTTTCACCCTTTTGGAAAAATAGTAGCTATTCCTCTATTGTTCTGTATGAGGATTTTTATTAATTATTTGATTATAAAGGTTGTCATTAATAAATTTCTATTATTAATCGGATTGAAAACATTTTGCCCGAAAAAAATAATTTCATTGGTCCGATCGCCGGATTGAACATTACACCTACTGCATACCGGCCGAGTATACTCGTATTGCGCCAATATGATATATAGGCAAAGTGTGTTAATTTTGTTATATATCGAGTGACTGTGTTTTTGCATAGTAAGTATTTTAGACATATAGTTTGTAGCGAAGTGGTTTTTAAACAACTTCGTTACAATAGCTGATTTAGAAGTTGCAAGCTACCTTGCTACTTTTTTCTTTTGTCTTTGTCTTTTCTTTAATAATTTCTACAATACTAAATGTCAATAACATTCAAGTTACATAGCATGAGCAGAACGAAACAAGCATGTGCAATAATGATACAGTGAGAGTATAGTCTCTGTTGGTTCCCTGCTCAGCTCACTTTGACTTTAATAATTTCTACATTACGCCGTGGCTCAGTCGATAGGAGCGTGGAATGCTGAGAAGGGGTTTGAATCCCAGTAACACCAAAGTATTTTTCACGGTGTCCCACCTCTCGCGAACGTTTGACAAACGTCCGAGAGTAATAACTTGTCACTGAAAGCTTCTCAATTCGCCGTTCGGATCCGGCATTAAATTGTAGGTCCCTCCATTTGTGTGCAAAAATATGCATGCTCAACACAAATAGCCTTGGACCGCATGGTCTGTCGCGCCGATACTATTATTATTATTATTATTAATTGAATTGAATTAAAAGGTTTAAAATCGGAAATTATTTTACAACATTAACTGGAAAACTAGGTATACACTTTAAGTTAAATGTACATATATAACTTTTTATTGGTAACATTGGTAATGTTAGGTAGTAAATTATTACAATTCAGTCCCTAGACTAATAAGCAATTTTGTTTTGGCTAAAATTAATAAAGAATACAAAATTAAAAGTTTAAAGCTTCGAAGCTAACTTATACTATACATGATTATATTATATATGCTGCACTAGTTCAAAAGGTTTGACTCTTTTTAGTCTCCTAACTAGGTTTGTGGTGTCCAAGAGCGGGGTGGTCTCGGGGTTCGTGTGGCGGTGAAGCCGATCCTCATGCTTTTTAGCGAAGCTATGTATTTCATTCATGCTCATGCTCAGGTTCCGAATATAGAAAGGTGCATTTACAATGTTTCGGAGCACCTTGTTTTGAAATCGTTTTTTAATGTTGCTTTTTTTGGTGCAACCCCAAAGTTGAATACCATAAGTCCATATGGGGTATATAGGAATAATTCCTATTTACTTACCGACCTATAGAATGTTTTCATCAACATGGTCGTTTTCGATTGTTCTTGGCTCGTTAATCTCGTAAAATCGCCTCTATGGTTCAAGATCAAAACGAGCACTGCCAAGATAAATGGCCAAAACAAATCGTATATTTCGGATTCATCTTCCATTATCGTGGGACCGTCCCTACCACCAAGGTTTTGCAAATTAACGTGTCTTCGGCGATGTGGTTCTCGCCCACGATTGTCCATGACTACAAAAAGCAGACGAAAACATTTCATTAAAAAAACAAACAAGAATTTTGTACTCACTGATAACAATAAACGATTGTGGGGCTTGGGAGCTAAGGGGTTGTATAACTTTCCCGCTGCCTTTATGAATTCCACAAATGGATCCACTTTGGTTACTCTACACATTTTTAAAAACATGTATTTCGCCAAATAGCCAGCGAAAAAGTTTTTACTTCGCCCAGAGGAGCTGATTGTCCTTTTGGTTGCACCCCAAGACGCCTCAATACGTTTGGTACACGCACCTGTTGCCCGGTCAACAAAAGTTTTTGAGTGGTTGACTCTCAGGTGCGTGTATCCTTCATCTGCTAGGCAATCGTATGCGCAGATCCACTGGCCTTCAATGTGGTGCCCACGATGATACTTCCGCTTCCCGAACTTCGAGATATATGTGGTGTAACAGTTCCGAAATACTTTTGGTAGTTTTCTGGATTAGTTCTCTCTTTAGAGCAATGTGATACATTCCTAGCAGCGCTATTCATTCCTCTCTTACGACCTTGTCGTTTTTCCAATGGTTTTTTTGTTGTTCTTTTAGGGCGACCCCTTTTTCTCGCAGGTGAAGTCTCAGTTTACGATGCTGGCGAAGAAAAGGTGATTGAAACCCCATTTTGAAGATGTCATTCTTCTACTTAGTTAAGAAAGTTGTTTGAATTACGTTTTTCTTAAATCACATACTTAATCTGATCCTTTCCAAAGTTTTATCAAATTTCTCATTTTCTTATTAGATGCGCTGGAGTCTGACTCCACATTGTTCCCATTTATGGGCTTCCAATGATATAAATGGAGCAAGGTTATCGGGATCGTACGGGAAAATCGGACGCAAATCTGGAGATCTTGATGGATTGTAGTTAAGATCGATAAATGATTGTTCCATAGGCCAGGTGACTTTCGGTTTCTGTTTCGATTGTAACGATTGTCCATGACTACAAAAAGCAGACGAAAACATTTCATTAAAAAAACAAACAAGAATTTTGTACTCACTGATAACAATAAACGATTGTGGGGCTTGGGAGCTAAGAGGTTGTATAACTTTCCCG
This sequence comes from Nephrocerus scutellatus, assembly GCA_947095585.1. NCBI lineage: Eukaryota > Metazoa > Arthropoda > Insecta > Diptera > Pipunculidae > Nephrocerus > Nephrocerus scutellatus. The sequence continues at coordinate 103,333,398 of OX352763.1, read as the reverse complement.
CTGCCTTTATGAATTCCACGAATGGATCCACTTTGGTTACTCTACAGCCAACGAAAAAGTTTTTTCTTCGCCCAGAGGAGCTGATTGTCCTTTTGGTTGCACCCCAAGACGCCTCAATACGTTTGGTACACGCACCTGTTGCCCGGTCAACAAAAGTTTTTGAGTGGTTGACTCTCAGGTGCGTGTATCCTTCATCTGCCAGGCAATCGTATGGTTTCCAACAATCAGATATGATTCCGCTCCTTTATAATTGGAAGGAGGGACTCTGTATCTCTTTTTTCAACGGGCACCATAAAGCAAAGACCTGTGTGGCGTTCAATGCCAACGAAGACCCACTGGCCTTCAATGTGGTGCCCACGATGATACTTCCGCTTCCCGAACTTCGAGATATATGTGGTGTAACAGTTCCGAAATACTTTTGGTAGTTTTCTGGATTAGTTCTCTCTTTAGAGCAATGTGATACATTCCTAGCAGCGCTATTCATTCCTCTCTTACGACCTTGTCGTTTTTCCAATGGTTTTTTTGTTGTTCTTTTAGGGCGACCCCTTTTTCTCGCAGGTGAAGTCTCAGTTTACGATGCTGGCGAAGAAAAGGTGATTGAAACCATCTCCCAGGTGGATTCCATTTTGAAGATGTCATTCTTCTACTAAGTTAAGGAAGTTGTTTTAATTACGTTTTTCTTAAATCACATACTTAATCTGATCCTTTCCAAAGTTTTATCAAATTTCTCATTTTTTTATTAAATGCGCTGGAGTCTGACTCCACATTGTTCCCATTTATGGGCTTCCAATGATATAAATGGAGCAAGGTTATCGGTATCGTAGAGGAAAATCGGACGCAAATCTGGAGATCTTGATGGATTGTAGTTAAGATCGATAAATGATTGTTCCATAGGCCAGGTGACTTTCGGTTTCTGTTTCGGGTTCATCTTCCATTATCGTGGGACCGTCCCTACCACCCAAGTTTTGCAAATTAACGTGTCTTCGGCGACGTAGTTCTTGCCCACGATTGTCCATGACTACAAAAAGCAGACGAAAACATTTCATTAAAAAAACAAACAAGAATTTTGTACTCACTGATAACAATAAACAATTGTGGGGCTTTGGAGCTAAGGGGTTGTATAACTTTCCCGCTGCCTTTATGAATTCCACGAATGGATCCACTTTGGTTACTCTACACATTTTTAAAAACATGTATTTCGCCGAATAGCCAGCGAAAAAGTTTTTTCTTCGCCCAGAGGAGCTCATTGTCCTTTTGGTTGCACCCCAAGACGCCTCAATACGTTTGGTACACGCACCTGTTGCCCGGTCAACAAAAGTTTTTGAGTGGTTGACTCTCAGGTGCGTGTATCCTTCATCTGCTAGGCAATCGTATGCGCCGACCCACTGGCCTTCAATGTGGTGCCCACGATGATACTTCCGCTTCCCGAACTTCGAGATATATATATGTGGTGTAACAGTTCCGAAATACTTTTGGTAGTTTTCTGGATTAGTTCTCTCTTTAGAGCAATGTGATACATTCCTAGCAGCGCTATTCATTCCTCTCTTACGACCTTGTCGTTTTTCCAATGGTTTTTTTGTTGTTCTTTTAGGGCGACCCCTTTTTCTCGCAGGTGAAGTCTCAGTTTTACGATGCTGGCGAAGAAAAGGTGTTTGAAACCATCTCCCAGGTGGATTCCATTTTGAAGATGTCATTCTTCTACTAAGTTAAGGAAGTTGTTTTAATTACGTTTTTCTTAAATCACATACTTAATCTGATCCTTTCCAAAGTTTTATCAAATTTCTCATTTTCTTATTAGATGCGCTGGAGTCTGACTCCACATTGTTCCCATTTATGGGCTTCCAATGATATAAATGGAGCAAGGTTATCGGGATCGTAGGGGAAAATCGGACGCAAATCTGGAGATCTTGATGGATTGTAGTTAAGATCGATAAATTATTGTTCCATAGGCCAGGTGACTTTCGGTTTCTGTTTCGGGTTCATCTTCCATTATCGTGGGACCGTCCCTACCACCCAGGTTTTGCAAATTAACGTGTCTTCGGCGACGTGGTTCTTGCCCACGATTGTCCATGACTACAACCAGCAGACGAAAACATTTCATTAAAAAAACAAACAAGAATTTTGTACTCACTGATAACAATAAACGATTGTGGGGCTTGGGAGCTAAGGGGTTGTATAACTTTCCCGCTGCCTTTATGAATTCCACGAATGGATCCACTTTGGTTACTCTACACATTTTTAAAAACATGTATTTCGCCAAACAGCCAGCGAAAAAGTTTTTTCTTCGCCCAGAGGAGCTCATTGTCCTTTTGGTTGCACCCCAAGACGCCTCAATACGTTTGGTACACGCACCTGTTGCCCGGTCAACCAAAGTTTTTGAGTGGTTGACTCTCAGGTGCGTTTATCCTTCATCTGCCAGGCAATCGTATGCTTTCCAACAATCAGATATGATTCCGCTCCTTTATAATTGGAAGGAGGGACTCTGTATCTCTTTTTTCAACGGGCACCATAAAGCAAAGACCTGTGTGGCGTTCAATGCCACCGAAGACCCACTGGCCTTCAATGTGGTGCCCACGATGATACTTCCGCTTCCCGAACTTCGAGATATATATATGTGGTGTAACAGTTCCGAAATACTTTTGGTAGTTTTCTGGATTAGTTCTCTCTTTAGAGCAATGTGATACATTCCTAGCAGCGCTATTCATTCCTCTCTTACGACCTTGTCGTTTTTCCAATGGTTTTTTTGTTGTTCTTTTAGGGCGACCCCTTTTTCTCGCAGGTGAAGTCTCAGTTTTACGATGCTGGCGAAGAAAAGGTGATTGAAACCATCTCCCAGGTGGATTCCATTTTGAAGATGTCATTCTTCTACTAAGTTAAGGAAGTTATTTTAATTACGTTTTTCTTAAATCACATACTTAATCTGATCCTTTCCAAAGTTTTATCAAATTTCTCATTTTTTTATTAAATGCGCTGGAGTCTGACTCCACATTGTTCCCATTTATGGGCTTCCAATGATATAAATGGAGCAAGGTTATCGGGATCGTACGGGAAAATCGGACGCAAATCTGGAGATCTTGATGGATTGTAGTTAAGATCGATAAATGATTGTTCCATAGGCCAGGTGACTTTCGGTTTCTGTTTCGGGTTCATCTTCTATTATCGTGGGACCGTCCCTACCACCCAGGTTTTGCAAATTAACGTGTCTTCGGCGACGTGGTCGCCCAGGGGAGCTCATTGTCCTTTTGGCTGCACCCCAAGAAGCCTCAATACGTTTGGTACACGCACCTGTTGCCCGGTCAACAAAAGTTTTTGAGTGGTTGACTCTCAGGTGCGTGTATCCTTCATCTGCCAGGTAATCGTATGCGCAGACCCACTGGCCTTCAATGTGGTGCCCACGATGATACTTCCGCTTCCCGAACTTCGAGATATATGTGGTGTAACAGTTCCGAAATACTTTTGGTAGTTTTCTGGATTAGTTCTCTCTTTAGAGCAATGTGATACATTCCTAGCAGCGCTATTCATTCCTCTCTTACGACCTTGTCGTTTTTCCATTGGTTTTTTTGTTGTTCTTTTAGGGCGACCCCTTTTTCTCGCAGGTGAAGTCTCAGTTTTACGATGCTGGCGAAGAAAAGGTGTTTGAAACCATCTCCCAGGTGGATTCCATTTTGAAGATGTCATTCTTCTACTAAGTTAAGGAAGTTGTTTTAATTACGTTTTTCTTAAATCACATACTTAATCTGATCCTTTCCAAAGTTTTATCAAATTTCTCATTTTTTTATTAAATGCGCTGGAGTCTGACTCCACATTGTTCCCATTTATGGGCTTCCAATGATATAAATGGAGCAAGGTTATCGGGATCGTACGGGAAAATCGGACGCAAATCTGGAGATCTTGATGGATTGTAGTTAAGATCGATAAATGATTGTTCCATAGGCCAGGTGACTTTCGGTTTCTGTTTCGGGTTCATCTTCCATTATCGTGGGACCGTCCCTACCACCCAGGTTTTGCAAATTAACGTGTCTTCGGCGACTTGGTTCTTGCCCACGATTGTCCATGACTACAAAAAGCAGACGAAAACATTTCATTAAAAAAACAAACAAGAATTTTGTACTCACTGATAACAATAAACGATTGTGGGGCTTGGGAGCTAAGGGGTTGTATAACTTTCCCGCTGCCTTTATGAATTCCACGAATGGATCCACTTTGGTTACTCTACACATTTTTAAAAACATGTATTTCGCCAAACAGCCAGCGAAAAAGTTTTTTCTTCGCCCAGAGGAGCTCATTGTCCTTTTGGTTGCACCCCAAGACGCCTCAATACGTTTGGTACATGCCCGGTCAACAAAAGTTTTTGAGTGGTTGACTCTCAGGTGCATGTATCCTTCATCTGCCAGGCAATCGTATGCGCAGACCCACTGGCCTTCAATGTGGTGCCCACGATGATACTTCCGCTTCCCGAACTTCGAGATATATGTGGTGTAACAGTTCCGAAATACTTTTGGTAGTTTTCTGGATTAGTTCTCTCTTTAGAGCAATGTGATACATTCCTAGCAGCGCTATTCATTCCTCTCTTACGACCTTGTCGTTTTTCCATTGGTTTTTTTGTTGTTCTTTTAGGGCGACCCCTTTTTCTCGCAGGTGAAGTCTCAGTTTTACGATGCTGGCGAAGAAAAGGTGTTTGAAACCATCTCCCAGGTGGATTCCATTTTGAAGATGTCATTCTTCTACTAAGTTAAGGAAGTTGTTTTAATTACGTTTTTCTTAAATCACATACTTAATCTGATCCTTTCCAAAGTTTTATCAAATTTCTCATTTTTTTATTAAATGCGCTGGAGTCTGACTCCACATTGTTCCCATTTATGGGCTTCCAATGATATAAATGGAGCAAGGTTATCGGGATCGTACGGGAAAATCGGACGCAAATCTGGAGATCTTGATGGATTGTAGTTAAGATCGATAAATGATTGTTCCATAGGCCAGGTGACTTTAGGTTTCTGTTTCGGGTTCATCTTCCATTATCGTGGGACCGTCCCTACCACCCAGGTTTTGCAAATTAACGTGTCTTCGGCGACTTGGTTCTTGCCCACGATTGTCCATGACTACAAAAAGCAGACGAAAACATTTCATTAAAAAAACAAACAAGAATTTTGTACTCACTGATAACAATAAACGATTGTGGGGCTTGGGAGCTAAGGGGTTGTATAACTTTCCCGCTGCCTTTATGAATTCCACGAATGGATCCACTTTGGTTACTCTACACATTTTTAAAAACATGTATTTCGCCAAACAGCCAGCGAAAAAGTTTTTCCTTCGCCCAGAGGAGCTCATTGTCCTTTTGGTTGCACCCCAAGACGCCTCAATACGTTTGGTACACGCACCTGTTGCCCGGTCAACCAAAGTTTTTGAGTGGTTGACTCTCAGGTGCGTTTATCCTTCATCTGCCAGGCAATCGTATGCTTTCCAACAATCAGATATGATTCCGCTCCTTTATAATTGGAAGGAGGGACTCTGTATCTCTTTTTTCAACGGGCACCATAAAGCAAAGACCTGTGTGGCGTTCAATGCCACCGAAGACCCACTGGCCTTCAATGTGGTGCCCACGATGATACTTCCGCTTCCCGAACTTCGAGATATATGTGGTGTAACAGTTCCGAAATACTTTTGGTAGTTTTCTGGATTATTTCTCTCTTTAGAGCAATGTGATACATTCCTAGCAGCGCTATTCATTCCTCTCTTACGACCTTGTCGTTTTTCCAATGGTTTTTTTTGTTGTTCTTTTAGGGCGACCCCTTTTTCTCGCAGGTGAAGTCTCAGTTTTACGATGCTGGCGAAGAAAAGGTGATTGAAACCATCTCCCAGGTGGATTCCATTTTGAAGATGTCATTCTTCTACTAAGTTAAGGAAGTTGTTTTAATTACGTTTTTCTTAAATCACATACTTAATCTGATCCTTTCCAAAGTTTTATCAAATTTCTCATTTTTTTATTAAATGCGCTGGAGTCTGACTCCACATTGTTCCCATTTATGGGCTTTCAATTATATAAATGGAGCAAGGTTATCGGGATCGTACGGGAAAATCGGACGCAAATCTGGAGATCTTGATGGATTGTAGCTAAGATCGATAAATGATTGTTCCATAGGCCAGGTGACTTTCGGTTTCTGTTTCGGGTTCATCTTCCATTATCGTGGGACCGTCCCTACCACCCAGGTTTTGCAAATTAACGTGTCTTCGGCGACGTGGTCGCCCAGGGGAGCTCATTGTCCTTTTGGCTGCACCCCAAGACGCCTCAATACGTTTGGTACACGCACCTGTTGCCCGGTCAACCAAAGTTTTTGAGTGGTTGACTCTCAGGTGCGTGTATCCTTCATCTGCCAGGCAATCGTATGCGCAGACCCACTGGCCTTCAATGTGGTGCCCACGATGATACTTCCGCTTCCCGAACTTCGAGATATATATATGTGGTGTAACAGTTCCGAAATACTTTTGGTAGTTTTCTGGATTAGTTCTCTCTTTAGAGCAATGTGATACATTCCTAGCAGCGCTATTCATTCCTCTCTTACGACCTTGTCGTTTTTCCAATGGTTTTTTTGTTGTTCTTTTAGGGCGACCCCTTTTTCTCGCAGGTGAAGTCTCAGTTTTACGATGCTGGCGAAGAAAAGGTGATTGAAACCATCTCCCAGGTGGATTCCATTTTGAAGATGTCATTCTTCTACTAAGTTAAGGAAGTTGTTTTAATTACGTTTTTCTTAAATCACATACTTAATCTGATCCTTTCCAAAGTTTTATCAAATTTCTCATTTTTTTATTAAATGCGCTGGAGTCTGACTCCACATTGTTCCCATTTATGGGCTTCCAATGATATAAATGGAGCAAGGTTATCGGGATCGTACGGGAAAATCGGACGCAAATCTGGAGATCTTGATGGATTGTAGTTAAGATCGATAAATGATTGTTCCATAGGCCAGGTGACTTTCGGTTTCTGTTTCGGGTTCATCTTCCATTATCGTGGGACCGTCCCTACCACCCAGGTTTTGCAAATTAACGTGTCTTCGGCGACTTGGTTCTTGCCCACGATTGTCCATGACTACAAAAAGCAGACGAAAACATTTCATTAAAAAAACAAACAAGAATTTTGTACTCACTGATAACAATAAACGATTGTGGGGCTTGGGAGCTAAGGGGTTGTATAACTTTCCCGCTGCCTTTATGAATTCCACGAATGGATCCACTTTGGTTACTCTACACATTTTTAAAAACATGTATTTCGCCAAACAGCCAGCGAAAAAGTTTTTTCTTCGCCCAGAGGAGCTCATTGTCCTTTTGGTTGCACCCCAAGACGCCTCAATACGTTTGGTACACGCACCTGTTGCCCGGTCAACCAAAGTTTTTGAGTGGTTGACTCTCAGGTGCGTGTATCCTTCATCTGCCAGGTAATCGTATGCGCAGACCCACTGGCCTTCAATGTGGTGTCCACGATGATACTTCCGCTTCCCGAACTTCGAGATATATGTGGTGTAACAGTTCCGAAATACTTTTGGTAGTTTTCTGGATTATTTCTCTCTTTAGAGCAATGTGATACATTCCTAGCAGCGCTATTCATTCCTCTCTTACGACCTTGTCGTTTTTCCAATGGTTTTTTTTGTTGTTCTTTTAGGGCCATTATCGTGGGACCGTCCCTACCACCCAGGTTTTGCAAATTAACGTGTCTTCGGCGACGTGGTCGCCCAGGGGAGCTCATTGTCCTTTTGGCTGCACCCCAAGAAGCCTCAATACGTTTGGTACACGCACCTGTTGCCCGGTCAACCAAAGTTTTTGAGTGGTTGACTCTCAGGTGCGTGTATCCTTCATCTGCCAGGTAATCGTATGCGCAGACCCACTGGCCTTCAATGTGGTGCCCACGATGATACTTCCGCTTCCCGAACTTCGAGATATATGTGGTGTAACAGTTCCGAAATACTTTTGGTAGTTTTCTGGATTAGTTCTCTCTTTAGAGCAATGTGATACATTCCTAGCAGCGCTATTCATTCCTCTCTTACGACCTTGTCGTTTTTCCAATGGTTTTTTTGTTGTTCTTTTAGGGCGACCCCTTTTTCTCGCAGGTGAAGTCTCAGTTTTACGATGCTGGCGAAGAAAAGGTGTTTGAAACCATCTCCCAGGTGGATTCCATTTTGAAGATGTCATTCTTCTACTAAGTTAAGGAAGTTGTTTTACTTACGTTTTTCTTAAATCACATACTTAATCTGATCCTTTCCAAAGTTTTATCAAATTTCTCATTTTCTTATTAGATGCGCTGGAGTCTGACTCCACATTGTTCCCATTTATGGGCTTCCAATGATATAAATGGAGCAAGGTTATCGGGATCGTAGGGGAAAATCGGACGCAAATCTGGAGATCTTGATGGATTGTAGTTAAGATCGATAAATGATTGTTCCATAGGCCAGGTGACTTTCGGTTTCTGTTTCGGGTTCATCTTCCATTATCGTGGGACCGTCCCTACCACCCAGGTTTTGCAAATTAACGTGTCTTCGGCGACGTGGTCGCCCAGGGGAGCTCATTGTCCTTTTGGCTGCACCCCAAGACGCCTCAATACGTTTGGTACACGCACCTGTGGCCCGGTCAACAAAAGTTTTTAAGTGGTTGACTCTCAGCTGCGTGTATCCTTCATCTGCCAGGCAATCGTATGCGCAGACCCACTGGCCTCCAATGTGGTGCCCACGATGATACTTCCGCTTCCCGAACTTCGAGATATATGTAGTGTAACAGTTCCGAAATACTTTTGGTAGTTTTCTGGATTAGTTCTCTCTTTAGAGCAATGTGATACATTCCTAGCAGCGCTATTCATTCCTCTCTTACGACCTTGTCGTTTTTCCATTGGTTTTTTTGTTGTTCTTTTAGGGCGACCCCTTTTTCTCGAAGGTGAAGTCTCAGTTTTACGATGCTGGCGAAGAAAAGGTGTTTGAAACCATCTCCCAGGTGGATTCCATTTTGAAGATGTCATTCTTCTACTAAGTTAAGGAAGTTGTTTTAATTACGTTTTTCTTAAACCACATACTTAATCTGATCCTTTCCAAAGTTTTATCAAATTTCTCATTTTCTTATTAGATGCGCTGGAGTCTGACTCCACATTGTTCCCATTTATTGGCTTCCAATGATATAAATGGAGCAAGGTTATCGGGATCGTAGGGGAAAATCGGACGCAAATCTGGAGATCTTGATGGATTGTAGTTAAGATCGATAAATGATTGTTCCATAGGCCAGGTAACTTCGGTTTCTGTTTCGGGTTCATCTTCCATTATCGTGGGACCGTCCCTACCACCCAGGTTTTGCAAATTAACGTGTCTTCGGCGACGTGGTCGCCCAGGGGAGCTCATTGTCCTTTTGGCTGCACCCCAAGACGCCTCAATACGTTTGGTACACGCACCTGTTGCCCGGTCAACAAAAGTTTTTGAGTGGTTGACTCTCAGGTGCGTGTATCCTTCATCTGCCAGGCAATCGTATGCGCAGACCCACTGGCCTTCAATGTGGTGCCCACGATGATACTTCCGCTTCCCGAACTTCGAGATATATGTGGTGTAACAGTTCCGAAATACTTTTGGTAGTTTTCTGGATTAGTTCTCTCTTTAGAGCAATGTGATACATTCCTAGCAGCGCTATTCATTCCTCTCTTACGACCTTGTCGTTTTTCCAATGGTTTTTTTGTTGTTCTTTTAGGGCGACCCCTTTTTCTCGCAGGTGAAGTCTCAGTTTTACGATGCTGGCGAAGAAAAGGTGTTTGAAACCATCTCCCAGGTGGATTCCATTTTGAAGATGTCATTCTTCTACTAAGTTAAGGAAGTTGTTTTAATTACGTTTTTCTTAAATCACATACTTAATCTGATCCTTTCCAAAGTTTTATCAAATTTCTCATTTTCTTATTAGATGCGCTGGAGTCTGACTCCACATTGTTCCCATTTATGGGCTTCCAATGATATAAATGGAGCAAGGTTATCGGGATCGTAGGGGAAAATCGGACGCAAATCTGGAGATCTTGATGGATTGTAGTTAAGATCGATAAATGATTGTTCCATAGGCCAGGTGACTTTCGGTTTCTGTTTCGGGTTCATCTTCCATTATCGTGGGACCGTCCCTACCACCCAGGTTTTGCAAATTAACGTGTCTTCGGCGACTTGGTTCTTGCCCACGATTGTCCATGACTACAAAAAGCAGACGAAAACATTTCATTAAAAAAACAAACAAGAATTTTGTACTCACTGATAACAATAAACGATTGTGGGGCTTGGGAGCTAAGGGGTTGTATAACTTTCCCGCTGCCTTTATGAATTCCACGAATGGATCCACTTTGGTTACTCTACACATTTTTAAAAACATGTATTTCGCCAAACAGCCAGCGAAAAAGTTTTTTCTTCGCCCAGAGGAGCTCATTGTCCTTTTGGTTGCACCCCAAGACGCCTCAATACGTTTGGTACACGCACCTGTTGCCCGGTCAACCAAAGTTTTTGAGTGGTTGACTCTCAGGTGCGTGTATCCTTCATCTGCCAGGCAATCGTATGCTTTCCAACAATCAGATATGATTCCGCTCCTTTATAATTGGAAGGAGGGCCTCTGTATCTCTTTTTTCAACGGGCACCATAAAGCAAAGACCTGTGTGGCGTTCAATGCCACCGAAGACCCACTGGCCTTCAATGTGGTGCCCACGATGATACTTCCGCTTCCCGAACTTCGAGATATATGTGGTGTAACAGTTCCGAAATACTTTTGGTAGTTTTCTGGATTAGTTCTCTCTTTAGAGCAATGTGATACATTCCTAGCAGCGCTATTCATTCCTCTCTTACGACCTTGTCGTTTTTCCAATGGTTTTTTTTGTTGTTCTTTTAGGGCGACCCCTTTTTCTCGCAGGTGAAGTCTCAGTTTTACGATGCTGGCGAAGAAAAGGTGACTGAAACCATCTCCCAGGTGGATTCCATTTTGAAGATGTCATTCTTCTACTAAGTTAAGGAAGTTGTTTGAATTACGTTTTTCTTAAATCACATACTTAATCTGATCCTTTCCAAAGTTTTATCAAATTTCTCATTTTTTTATTAAATGCGCTGGAGTCTGACTCCACATTGTTCCCATTTATGGGCTTCCAATGATATAAATGGAGCAAGGTTATCGGGATCGTACGGGAAAATCGGACGCAAATCTGGAGATCTTGATGGATTGTAGTTAAGATCGATAAATGATTGTTCCATAGGCCAGGTGACTTTAGGTTTCTGTTTCGGGTTCATCTTCCATTATCGTGGGACCGTCCCTACCACCCAGGTTTTGCAAATGAACGTGTCTTCGGCGACGTGGTTCTTGCCCACGATTGTCCATGACTACAAAAAGCAGACGAAAACATTTCATTAAAAAAACAAACAAGAATTTTGTACTCACTGATAACAATAAACGATTGTGGGGCTTGGGAGCTAAGGGGTTGTATAACTTTCCCGCTGCCTTTATGAATTCCACGAATGGATCCACTTTGGTTACTCTACAGCCAACGAAAAAGTTTTTTCTTCGCCCAGAGGAGCTGATTGTCCTTTTGGTTGCACCCCAAGACGCCTCAATACGTTTGGTACACGCACCTGTTGCCCGGTCAACAAAAGTTTTTGAGTGGTTGACTCTCAGGTGCGTGTATCCTTCATCTGCCAGGCAATCGTATGCTTTCCAACAATCAGATATGATTCCGCTCCTTTATAATTGGAAGGAGGGACTCTGTATCTCTTTTTTCAACGGGCACCATAAAGCAAAGACCTGTGTGGCGTTCAATGCCAACGAAGGCCCACTGGCCTTCAATGTGGTGCCCACGATGATACTTCCGCTTCCCGAACTTCGAGATATATGTGGTGTAACAGTTCCGAAATACTTTTGGTAGTTTTCTGGATTAGTTCTCTCTTTAGAGCAATGTGATACATTCCTAGCAGCGCTATTCATTCCTCTCTTACGACCTTGTCGTTTTTCCAATGGTTTTTTTTGTTGTTCTTTTAGGGCGACCCCTTTTTCTCGCAGGTGAAGTCTCAGTTTTACGATGCTGGCGAAGAAAAGGTGACTGAAACCATCTCCCAGGTGGATTCCATTTTGAAGATGTCATTCTTCTACTAAGTTAAGGAAGTTGTTTGAATTACGTTTTTCTTAAATCACATACTTAATCTGATCCTTTCCAAAGTTTTATCAAATTTCTCATTTTTTTATTAAATGCGCTGGAGTCTGACTCCACATTGTTCCCATTTATGGGCTTCCAATGATATAAATGGAGCAAGGTTATCGGGATCGTACGGGAAAATCGGACGCAAATCTGGAGATCTTGATGGATTGTAGTTAAGATCGATAAATGATTGTTCCATAGGCCAGGTGACTTTCGGTTTCTGTTTCGGGTTCATCTTCCATTATCGTGGGACCGTCCCTACCACCCAGGTTTTGCAAATTAACGTGTCTTCGGCGACGTGGTCGCCCAGGGGAGCTCATTGTCCTTTTGGCTGCACCCCAAGACGCCTCAATACGTTTGGTACACACACCTGTTGCCCGGTCAACCAAAGTTTTTGAGTGGTTGACTCTCAGGTGCGTGTATCCTTCATCTGCCAGGCAATCGTATGCGCAGACCCACTGGCCTTCAATGTGGTGCCCACGATGATACTTCCGCTTCCCGAACTTCGAGATATATGTGGTGTAACAGTTCCGAAATACTTTTGGTAGTTTTCTGGATTCTTTCTCTCTTTAGAGCAATGTGATACATTCCTAGCAGCGCTATTCATTCCTCTCTTACGACCTTGTCGTTTTTCCAATGGTTTTTTTGTTGTTCTTTTAGGGCGACCCCTTTTTCTCGCAGGTGAAGTCTCAGTTTTACGATGCTGGCGAAGAAAAGGTGTTTGAAACCATCTCCCAGGTGGATTCCATTTTGAAGATGTCATTCTTCTACTAAGTTAAGGAAGTTGTTTTAATTACGTTTTTCTTAAATCACATACTTAATCTGATCCTTTCCAAAGTTTTATCAAATTTCTCATTTTTTTATTAAATGCGCTGGAGTCTGACTCCACATTGTTCCCATTTATGGGCTTTCAATTATATAAATGGAGCAAGGTTATCGGGATCGTACGGGAAAATCGGACGCAAATCTGGAGATCTTGATGGATTGTAGCTAAGATCGATAAATGATTGTTCCATAGGCCAGGTGACTTTCGGTTTCTGTTTCGGGTTCATCTTCCATTATCGTGGGACCGTCCCTACCACCCAGGTTTTGCAAATTAACGTGTCTTCGGCGACGTGGTCGCCCAGGGGAGCTCATTGTCCTTTTGGCTGCACCCCAAGACGCCTCACTACGTTTGGTACACGCACCTGTTGCCCGGTCAACCAAAGTTTTTGAGTGGTTGACTCTCAGGTGCGTGTATCCTTCATCTGCCAGGCAATCGTATGCGCAGACCCACTGGCCTTCAATGTGGTGCCCACGATGATACTTCCGCTTCCCGAACTTCGAGATATATATATGTGGTGTAACAGTTCCGAAATACTTTTGGTAGTTTTCTGGATTAGTTCTCTCTTTAGAGCAATGTGATACATTCCTAGCAGCGCTATTCATTCCTCTCTTAGGACCTTGTCGTTTTTCCAATGGTTTTTTTGTTGTTCTTTTAGGGCGACCCCTTTTTCTCGCAGGTGAAGTCTCAGTTTTACGATGCTGGCGAAGAAAAGGTGTTTGAAACCATCTCCCAGGTGGATTCCATTTTGAAGATGTCATTCTTCTACTAAGTTTGTAACGGGTTTTCTCAGCTGAGGTATGACTCAGCGGCTTCCAGGGTCCAAATGATAAGTCTCGAGTTACAAATTGTTTATTTATTATTTCCTTTTATTATTTATTCTTTTTTTTTTTTGTTTCCTTAATCTATACTAAACATTTCTTATAACTTACATACTATACCATCACCAATATAATAACGAATGGCTGACGGCCCCTGGTCAGGACACGACAGAGAGAGAGAGAGACGGAACGCTGACGGCCTCTGGACGAGACACGACAGCGGAAGAGAGAGAGGTACGGCACGCTGACGGCCTCTGGACAAGACACGACAGCGGAAGAGAGAGACGGAACACTGACGGCCTCTGGTCAAGACACGACAGTACAGGTGGAAGGAACACTGACGGCCTCTGGCCAAGACACGACAGTGGGACGGTGGAAACACTGACGGCCTCTGGTCAAGACACGACAGTGGGACGGCGGAAAGACGGAACACTGACGGCCTCTGATCAAGACACGACAGTGTAAGATAGGAACGGAACACTGACGGCCTCTGGTCAAGACACGACAGTGTAAGATAGGAACGGAACACTGACGGCCTCTGGTCAAGACACGACAGTACAGGTGGGTTGACGCGGTTTATAGACGGTCGTCCGGTCTAGGAAAAATGAATTTAAGTGTTCGACTTGGAACACTTTGAAATTTATTGCGCGGTTTAGAGACGGTCGCCTAGTCTATTAAATGTATGTTTTGCTGATCTCTCAGCACGCAAAATGTATTAGGCTGAGTTCGGTGGAGAACTTTGCCCGTGGTCGGAATCGACAAATTTATGAGCACAAGTTGCCGAACCTCATTGATATTTTTTGAGAACTCGTTGGGAATTTTGTCACTTGAAGGCAAATAATTTACCCGTGTTTGGTTGGGTGTCCACTACTTTGTGGTGGCTGCCGGTAAGGTACACACGTTATGTTGTGTGTATATGGCTGTCGGCACTTTGTACTTGCTATCGGCATTTGGCCTGCCAGCATGTATGATCTATACCCGCTGTGTCGGCACGTGCGGTTGTCTGCCTATGGTTTTATATGGCAGCCGGCAATTTGTACAGGCTATCGGCAATTTGTACATGCTATGAGGCAAAACCCAATGTGCTGAGTGACATGACCGGACGGACAAGCGGAAAACTTAGACATAGGGTTTGTAACGAGGGGAACTTCGTTACATTCCCCTCTTACTTCGGGGGGTGGATAGTTCTACGGGTACGGGGCCGGTGGACGAGGTTCTAGCGGTACTACTATTTCATTTTCAGTCAAAACTTAAATGTAATTCATTTTTAAATAAAGGTTTTTCTACAATTCACTTCATAACGATTTTCTTAACGATAATTTTAATTTGAAATACAGGATTTTCTTACAATCTAATAACGATTTCTTATAATTGAATTGATATTATTATATGAGAAAGAAAATATTGTGTGGACCTTCGCCGAATAACCGTCCATCTTTGATTTTATTATATTTTTTTTTTTTTTGGTTATCCGGTTATAAAAACTTATTTCCTTATAATTACGTGTGGACTGTCTGCCGAATAACGGTCCATCTTTTATTTTATTATTTTTTTTTTTTGTTATTCGGCCATATATCTTAATTTAAATTATTCTTTTCGGCCGCTTGTACTTGGCCATCCTTGACTATAATAGCTCGGGTCGGGCCCTTCAAATATATACTGCCGTTGCGGATGCGTCGGCCGTATATGTACCCTTGGGGTCCTCGTAACCGGAACTTTGTTTTGGTTGAATTCGGAATTCGGATGCCGAGAAATTCTCCTTGGAACTCCATCGGCTTAGTCGGGGTTTGTTGTGCGACGGACTGGCTGGAAGGACCGGCGTCCATTTGTGGTTCAGGTTCGGTTATTTTGACAGGAACAGTACCTTTGGCCGTACTGACGCTCCCGGTAGTTTTTCCCGCTATGGTGCCGGTACTGCTGGTAGGGGCGACCACTGTGGAGGTGTGGGCCACTCGGGGAGCTGTGGCGGTTCTAGCCGTGGTTGTGATGCGGCGTACACGTGCAGCCTGAGATGTTGTGGCCACTAGGTTTGCCGGGAAGGCAGCGTCCTCGATTGGCCTGGATGTGTAGGCGCTGCTGTTGCCCGGGGGTATAAATCGAGATACCGTTCTGATTGTGATCGGGGATTTGGTTCGGGTTATTGCGTGCTCGGTGACGGGTGCTTGGTTGGTAGTGCTCTCTTCCCTTTTCTTCCTGACGACTCGGCAAAGGTTGGCTACCTCCACGGCGCTGAGCGGTCGGTTGGCGGGGGGAGGTTTGCGTCGAAAGATGCGAGTTCGCAGCACTCCGGTTGTTGTCTGCTGTACTGGTGGTGCCAATGGGGTCGGCTTTGTCCTGCGCCTAGTACTTGGGTCAGCCTGTGGCTCGGTAAACTTAACGACCGATTGCTTCGACATTCTGACTGAGACTGATCTAAGTTGCTGACCGTCGGTTGTATTTATACTGGTTGCCTCGGAAATGTCTGGGTGGCCTATATTCTCATCTCTTTTTAGGTCCTTTACGTGAGCGGTAATCACTTCTCTTTCTGACCCTTGGAGTTTATAGATAACGGGTGACAGTTTTTTGGTGATTCGGAATGGTCCTATGTAGCGGGGGGCTAATTTTGCTGAAAATTTGTTGACAGCAGAGGAGAGTGGTCGGTGGCGGAGATATACCATCTCTCCTATGTCGGGTGCCCATGGTCGACGTCGTAAATCATAATACCGTTTTTGTTTTCCGAAAGCTTTGGCCATGTTGATTCGTACCAGCGCCAGTATGTCGTTGAGTGCGGTGATTCTCTCGGTGGTGGTTGGCGGGGTATTTAGTTTGATAGCTGGCGTATTTGGAAGGCGGAGTTCTCTACCGTAATTCAGGTAGGCGGCGGTGTAACCGGTGGATTCGTGTTGACTGGTGTTTATAGCTAACATGAACTCTGGTAGGTGTTCATCCCATCGGCGGTGGTCGTTCTGGACATACTGGGCGACCATAGTTTTTATGACCCTATTCACGCGTTCGGTCGGATTGGCCTGTGGTGTGTACGGAGGGGTGAAACGTTGCTCGATATGTAGTTCGTTCAGTAGGGTCTGAAATGGTTTGCTCCTATACTGAGGGCCATTGTCGGTAACTAACTTCTTGGGACACCCATATCGACTTAAAATTCTCTCTTTAAATCCTTTAATTAGCGCTGGAGTTGTCGCATCTCGGAGAGCCAAGAACTCGGTCCATTTGGTGAATTTATCGTGAAACACCAATATGACGGTGTTGCCTTTCGCGGACCGGGGCAATGGACCAATGAAGTCCGAACAGACTACCTCCCAGGGCTGTTCGGTGGGGGTCATATGCATCCTGCCGGCGGGTTTTGTGGCGGGGACTTTGTACTGGACGCAAGTCTGACAGCGTCGAACAAATCGAGCGACATACTAGAGGAACGTCTATTGTCTCACGGTGTTGGACGTTCCGTTGGCGTTTCCCGCCTGGCATTTGCAGTGTCGGCTCTGAACGCCTTCGGTGCTACAATGCGAGCAAAATACTCTGCGGTTTTGGCATACGCGTCTAGTATGCCCTGGTTGTCCGCAGGACCAACAACAACTTTCTCTGTTGTAGGTGGGTGTTGGTTGGAGCGGTCGGACTGGCGGCGGTGCGGTGTTAAATGGTGGCTCTTGACCTTCGGTCAGCCTGCGTGTAATTGGCCCTGTCGGAGGGTACGGGGGGCCATTGCTTCGGTTCGGTGGAGCGGTATTTCGGTATGATTGTACGATCGGTCTAGTCTGCGGAGCGGTAGGGCGTGATACCGGTAATTCGCCTTGCAAGAGCTCAAAGTCTTCTACCAGTGCGGTTAATTCAGCCAGGGTGACGAATTCCCCCCGTTTTATATAATATCGATATTCCGGTCGGAGATTGTCGTAAATGCGATCAAGTCTCTCGTCTGCACTCAGGGAAACCTGCCACCTCATCAGGGTTTGAATGGCGGTGATGTATTCTTTCCCCTTTTCTCGGGCCATTTGGGTGCGGCTTCTTATTCTGTCTAACAGCTGTGTGTTTGGTTTGGTACACGCACCTGTTGCCCGGTCAACAAAAGTTTTTGAGTGGTTGACTCTCAGGTGCGTGTATCCTTCATCTGCCAGGCAATCGTATGCTTTCCAACAATCAGATATGATTCCGCTCCTTTATAATTGGAAGGAGGGACTCTGTATCTCTTTTTTCAACGGGCACCATAAAGCAAAGACCTGTGTGGCGTTCAATGCCAACGAAGGCCCACTGGCCTTCAATGTGGTGCCCACGATGATACTTCCGCTTCCCGAACTTCGAGATATATGTGGTGTAACAGTTCCGAAATACTTTTGGTAGTTTTCTGGATTAGTTCTCTCTTTAGAGCAATGTGATACATTCCTAGCAGCGCTATTCATTCCTCTCTTACGACCTTGTCGTTTTTCCAATGGTTTTTTTTGTTGTTCTTTTAGGGCGACCCCTTTTTCTCGCAGGTGAAGTCTCAGTTTTACGATGCTGGCGAAGAAAAGGTGACTGAAACCATCTCCCAGGTGGATTCCATTTTGAAGATGTCATTCTTCTACTAAGTTAAGGAAGTTGTTTGAATTACGTTTTTCTTAAATCACATACTTAATCTGATCCTTTCCAAAGTTTTATCAAATTTCTCATTTTTTTATTAAATGCGCTGGAGTCTGACTCCACATTGTTCCCATTTATGGGCTTCCAATGATATAAATGGAGCAAGGTTATCGGGATCGTACGGGAAAATCGGACGCAAATCTGGAGATCTTGATGGATTGTAGTTAAGATCGATAAATGATTGTTCCATAGGCCAGGTGACTTTCGGTTTCTGTTTCGGGTTCATCTTCCATTATCGTGGGACCGTCCCTACCACCCAGGTTTTGCAAATTAACGTGTCTTCGGCGACGTGGTCGCCCAGGGGAGCTCATTGTCCTTTTGGCTGCACCCCAAGACGCCTCAATACGTTTGGTACACACACCTGTTGCCCGGTCAACCAAAGTTTTTGAGTGGTTGACTCTCAGGTGCGTGTATCCTTCATCTGCCAGGCAATCGTATGCGCAGACCCACTGGCCTTCAATGTGGTGCCCACGATGATACTTCCGCTTCCCGAACTTCGAGATATATGTGGTGTAACAGTTCCGAAATACTTTTGGTAGTTTTCT
Source organism: Nephrocerus scutellatus (assembly GCA_947095585.1). Classification (NCBI taxonomy): domain Eukaryota; kingdom Metazoa; phylum Arthropoda; class Insecta; order Diptera; family Pipunculidae; genus Nephrocerus; species Nephrocerus scutellatus. Next base: position 103,314,438 of record OX352763.1, on the reverse strand, counting down.
GGATTCTTTCTCTCTTTAGAGCAATGTGATACATTCCTAGCAGCGCTATTCATTCCTCTCTTACGACCTTGTCGTTTTTCCAATGGTTTTTTTGTTGTTCTTTTAGGGCGACCCCTTTTTCTCGCAGGTGAAGTCTCAGTTTTACGATGCTGGCGAAGAAAAGGTGTTTGAAACCATCTCCCAGGTGGATTCCATTTTGAAGATGTCATTCTTCTACTAAGTTAAGGAAGTTGTTTTAATTACGTTTTTCTTAAATCACATACTTAATCTGATCCTTTCCAAAGTTTTATCAAATTTCTCATTTTTTTATTAAATGCGCTGGAGTCTGACTCCACATTGTTCCCATTTATGGGCTTTCAATTATATAAATGGAGCAAGGTTATCGGGATCGTACGGGAAAATCGGACGCAAATCTGGAGATCTTGATGGATTGTAGCTAAGATCGATAAATGATTGTTCCATAGGCCAGGTGACTTTCGGTTTCTGTTTCGGGTTCATCTTCCATTATCGTGGGACCGTCCCTACCACCCAGGTTTTGCAAATTAACGTGTCTTCGGCGACGTGGTCGCCCAGGGGAGCTCATTGTCCTTTTGGCTGCACCCCAAGACGCCTCACTACGTTTGGTACACGCACCTGTTGCCCGGTCAACCAAAGTTTTTGAGTGGTTGACTCTCAGGTGCGTGTATCCTTCATCTGCCAGGCAATCGTATGCGCAGACCCACTGGCCTTCAATGTGGTGCCCACGATGATACTTCCGCTTCCCGAACTTCGAGATATATATATGTGGTGTAACAGTTCCGAAATACTTTTGGTAGTTTTCTGGATTAGTTCTCTCTTTAGAGCAATGTGATACATTCCTAGCAGCGCTATTCATTCCTCTCTTAGGACCTTGTCGTTTTTCCAATGGTTTTTTTGTTGTTCTTTTAGGGCGACCCCTTTTTCTCGCAGGTGAAGTCTCAGTTTTACGATGCTGGCGAAGAAAAGGTGTTTGAAACCATCTCCCAGGTGGATTCCATTTTGAAGATGTCATTCTTCTACTAAGTTTGTAACGGGTTTTCTCAGCTGAGGTATGACTCAGCGGCTTCCAGGGTCCAAATGATAAGTCTCGAGTTACAAATTGTTTATTTATTATTTCCTTTTATTATTTATTCTTTTTTTTTTTTGTTTCCTTAATCTATACTAAACATTTCTTATAACTTACATACTATACCATCACCAATATAATAACGAATGGCTGACGGCCCCTGGTCAGGACACGACAGAGAGAGAGAGAGACGGAACGCTGACGGCCTCTGGACGAGACACGACAGCGGAAGAGAGAGAGGTACGGCACGCTGACGGCCTCTGGACAAGACACGACAGCGGAAGAGAGAGACGGAACACTGACGGCCTCTGGTCAAGACACGACAGTACAGGTGGAAGGAACACTGACGGCCTCTGGCCAAGACACGACAGTGGGACGGTGGAAACACTGACGGCCTCTGGTCAAGACACGACAGTGGGACGGCGGAAAGACGGAACACTGACGGCCTCTGATCAAGACACGACAGTGTAAGATAGGAACGGAACACTGACGGCCTCTGGTCAAGACACGACAGTGTAAGATAGGAACGGAACACTGACGGCCTCTGGTCAAGACACGACAGTACAGGTGGGTTGACGCGGTTTATAGACGGTCGTCCGGTCTAGGAAAAATGAATTTAAGTGTTCGACTTGGAACACTTTGAAATTTATTGCGCGGTTTAGAGACGGTCGCCTAGTCTATTAAATGTATGTTTTGCTGATCTCTCAGCACGCAAAATGTATTAGGCTGAGTTCGGTGGAGAACTTTGCCCGTGGTCGGAATCGACAAATTTATGAGCACAAGTTGCCGAACCTCATTGATATTTTTTGAGAACTCGTTGGGAATTTTGTCACTTGAAGGCAAATAATTTACCCGTGTTTGGTTGGGTGTCCACTACTTTGTGGTGGCTGCCGGTAAGGTACACACGTTATGTTGTGTGTATATGGCTGTCGGCACTTTGTACTTGCTATCGGCATTTGGCCTGCCAGCATGTATGATCTATACCCGCTGTGTCGGCACGTGCGGTTGTCTGCCTATGGTTTTATATGGCAGCCGGCAATTTGTACAGGCTATCGGCAATTTGTACATGCTATGAGGCAAAACCCAATGTGCTGAGTGACATGACCGGACGGACAAGCGGAAAACTTAGACATAGGGTTTGTAACGAGGGGAACTTCGTTACATTCCCCTCTTACTTCGGGGGGTGGATAGTTCTACGGGTACGGGGCCGGTGGACGAGGTTCTAGCGGTACTACTATTTCATTTTCAGTCAAAACTTAAATGTAATTCATTTTTAAATAAAGGTTTTTCTACAATTCACTTCATAACGATTTTCTTAACGATAATTTTAATTTGAAATACAGGATTTTCTTACAATCTAATAACGATTTCTTATAATTGAATTGATATTATTATATGAGAAAGAAAATATTGTGTGGACCTTCGCCGAATAACCGTCCATCTTTGATTTTATTATATTTTTTTTTTTTTTGGTTATCCGGTTATAAAAACTTATTTCCTTATAATTACGTGTGGACTGTCTGCCGAATAACGGTCCATCTTTTATTTTATTATTTTTTTTTTTTGTTATTCGGCCATATATCTTAATTTAAATTATTCTTTTCGGCCGCTTGTACTTGGCCATCCTTGACTATAATAGCTCGGGTCGGGCCCTTCAAATATATACTGCCGTTGCGGATGCGTCGGCCGTATATGTACCCTTGGGGTCCTCGTAACCGGAACTTTGTTTTGGTTGAATTCGGAATTCGGATGCCGAGAAATTCTCCTTGGAACTCCATCGGCTTAGTCGGGGTTTGTTGTGCGACGGACTGGCTGGAAGGACCGGCGTCCATTTGTGGTTCAGGTTCGGTTATTTTGACAGGAACAGTACCTTTGGCCGTACTGACGCTCCCGGTAGTTTTTCCCGCTATGGTGCCGGTACTGCTGGTAGGGGCGACCACTGTGGAGGTGTGGGCCACTCGGGGAGCTGTGGCGGTTCTAGCCGTGGTTGTGATGCGGCGTACACGTGCAGCCTGAGATGTTGTGGCCACTAGGTTTGCCGGGAAGGCAGCGTCCTCGATTGGCCTGGATGTGTAGGCGCTGCTGTTGCCCGGGGGTATAAATCGAGATACCGTTCTGATTGTGATCGGGGATTTGGTTCGGGTTATTGCGTGCTCGGTGACGGGTGCTTGGTTGGTAGTGCTCTCTTCCCTTTTCTTCCTGACGACTCGGCAAAGGTTGGCTACCTCCACGGCGCTGAGCGGTCGGTTGGCGGGGGGAGGTTTGCGTCGAAAGATGCGAGTTCGCAGCACTCCGGTTGTTGTCTGCTGTACTGGTGGTGCCAATGGGGTCGGCTTTGTCCTGCGCCTAGTACTTGGGTCAGCCTGTGGCTCGGTAAACTTAACGACCGATTGCTTCGACATTCTGACTGAGACTGATCTAAGTTGCTGACCGTCGGTTGTATTTATACTGGTTGCCTCGGAAATGTCTGGGTGGCCTATATTCTCATCTCTTTTTAGGTCCTTTACGTGAGCGGTAATCACTTCTCTTTCTGACCCTTGGAGTTTATAGATAACGGGTGACAGTTTTTTGGTGATTCGGAATGGTCCTATGTAGCGGGGGGCTAATTTTGCTGAAAATTTGTTGACAGCAGAGGAGAGTGGTCGGTGGCGGAGATATACCATCTCTCCTATGTCGGGTGCCCATGGTCGACGTCGTAAATCATAATACCGTTTTTGTTTTCCGAAAGCTTTGGCCATGTTGATTCGTACCAGCGCCAGTATGTCGTTGAGTGCGGTGATTCTCTCGGTGGTGGTTGGCGGGGTATTTAGTTTGATAGCTGGCGTATTTGGAAGGCGGAGTTCTCTACCGTAATTCAGGTAGGCGGCGGTGTAACCGGTGGATTCGTGTTGACTGGTGTTTATAGCTAACATGAACTCTGGTAGGTGTTCATCCCATCGGCGGTGGTCGTTCTGGACATACTGGGCGACCATAGTTTTTATGACCCTATTCACGCGTTCGGTCGGATTGGCCTGT